>PVHP010001651.1:0-102681 GCA_004024765.1 Zapus hudsonius
GTACTCATCCCAGTCTTCCTGGCCCAAGTGTGTTGTTACTGATGGGTGTCATGCCTCCGGCAAGAGAACGAGACTCAAAGCCTGGTGGCTGAAGCAGAGAGTGCAGGGGCAGACTAAGGCCATACAGGAGTTTGCCTAGGTGCACAGTCTAGGTGTTGGATATTGTACAACCCCATATGACCTTTTCTTCTTGAGAAATAGTTGTTTGTGTAGACAGAAAAAAACCATGCACAACTTTATCACATGTGGACCACCTGTAAGGGTCTGTCTTGGTCATTAGTAACTTTCTCTCCTGTGACTTCTTCTCCACTCTTCCCTTTCCCTCCCCTCGACTACCTTCCCTCTCCACTTTCCCTCCCTCTGCCTTCTTGCCCTCACTTCCCTCCACCTCACACAGACCCAGGGTCATGCTGTATACATATTTTACACAATTTTTAAAAGAGGCAAAATACCACCTGTATTTCTTAGACCATTAATTACTCTTCTAGTCACTGGATGCTGTTGCATTATTTAAGGATACAACCTCATTTTCACAGTACAAGTTGCTTGTTTCTGCTAGCACTTGTAAATTATTCACACATGTGTCTAGCCTCACTTATAAAGTCCATGTGAACGTGGACCTGTGAGACTTTTTTTTAACATATCTCCTAAGAATAAATCTAGATGGGAAAGGACTCAGTAAAGAGGCGTCCACAGAAAGAGAATGGGTTGCCTGTGTAGATGGATGCTGCTCCTATGTCAGGTCCTAGAATTGCTCCCAGGTAACACACTGAACCCTTCTCAGAGGGTGGATGTGACCCATCCCAGGATGCAGCATGGCTGATTTGGAGACAACTATCTGCACACTGATGACATCAGGAATTTGCAGGTACCCCATGACATTTTATGTCTGCTTCCCCAGGAAAATGAGGGACAAGTGGGATGCTTAGTGGTTGTTTGCTTTTTATGTCTATTCATAGCCTACTGCTATAAGGACTTCCTCTTCTGGAGAAGCCCCACACACCCCAGGGTGTCTGTTATGCTGAAGGGAAATAAGATGCAACCACCACAGGTGAGGAGCAAATGTCAGCCTCCCACAAGTTCTCCTCCAGGTCATCTCCTGATCCTGCTGTGACCACTGCTCTCATCCCCTTCACTTCCCCTTGCCACCTCCCAGCACTTCCCTACGTTCAACTGGACTCCCTCCCTGATCCACCCACACCTGTGTGGGAGCACCTTCAGCCTTCCTGACACACCTGACCCTTCCAAGGCTCTCCCCCACTGCACACAGACTAAAATACTTTGTGTTGGACAATGCTGTCCACAGAGCATGATGTGGCCAGAACTTGCTTGAAATCTCAGAAGCTGTGATTAACCTCAGAAGACCGACACAAGACTGAGTCCATTAATGTCCCATCATTGATTTGGGTGGCCCACGTCTACCTGAAATTCTTCAGGAAGTTGATAGTTGCTAGGCAGATGGGGTCCTGCCTCTCTGAGGATATGTAAGTGATTGACAGTTGCTAAGGGAGAGACATTTTCTTCAATGGTGTGGCTGCCCAGAATTGTCAACAGTCCTGTAAGTAACCCCTCACCCATGATCCTGTAAGTAACCCTCATCCATGCTCCTGTAATTAACCCCTCACCCATGCTCCTGTAAGTAACCTCTCTCTCATGCTCCTGTAAGTAACCCTCACCCATGCTCCTGTAAGTAACCTCTCTCTCATGCTCCTGTAAGTAACCCCTCACCCATGCTCCTGTGAGTAACCCCACTCCCATGCTCCTGTAAGTAAGCCCCATTAAATTCTTTGGTTACCAAAGTTATACTTGGGCAGGATCATTTATTTCTTTTTGTCATTGGTGTCCTACTTGTGGTAAATAAACTTTTGTTCATGTCTCCTCAGCAAAAGTTCACACACACATTAATGCCTGATGTTAAGCACGATGGTCCTCAAACTGCTTCTCCACCTGCTCTGAGTGCCATGAGACCTTCTCCACCATAAGCACTGCAAGCTGACCTCATCTGCAACAAGCCCTTCTCCTCATTCTCCTCATTCTCCTCATGCTTTGTGCCCTGCTCAGGATCCTGCACCCAGACTCTGCTTCCTGAATGCTGCTCACCTCGTCCCATCACCATTTCCTGTTTCTGCCTGCTGTTTTCCTGCTGAGTCTGTGACCTCTTCAACAACCTGAGTCAGGGGGACATACTGAGGCCAGGCCCACAACCCACACAAGTACTTGACAGGCACACAGTGGTAACACACACTTCCCACAGGGCCATGTACTCCACCATGGGTCTTGAAGGAGTTCATTCAGTAAAAGAGAGGACTTACCTTTTCCCCCTTTTCTCCCTGGATAAAGGGTCCTCTCCCCTAAAGAAAGGAAAGCAAAAGGCATGGGTTTACTGAGGATCATCAACATGGTGTGTCATTACCCCAAGATTGAACATGTGGATACAATTGCATTAGCTCTGCACCAGAACCTCTTAAAGAGATGTAACTATTATTCATTGAATGTGAATTCTTGTAAATGTCATCTCTTAGTTTTCAAATAATTCAACATTATGCATAGGATATAATTCACCCATTTAAAATGAATGCCTAACTTGGTAAAGTTTAATATAGTTAGAGTTGTGCAGGAATAACCACAACCAACTTTGGAACCTTCTCATCACACCAAAAGGAACGCATACCCATTAGTAGTCACTCCTCAGTGTCCTTTGCTCAACCCTCAACAAACACTCACCTATTCAACAGATTTGCCAATTCTAGCCAATTCAGAAACCTACATGTGAGCCATTTTAACTGCCTTCTCTCGCTTAGCAAAGCCTCTTTTGTGATCCATCCATGTTGTAGCACATATCAGGATTTCATCATAGTTATATATTTTATTTAGTTACATATTTCATTTAGTCATATATACATATTAGTTACAGAACAATATGTATAGATGTAGCACATATTACTCACCCATTATTTACACATGGCCACTGGCTCTTATGCTAGTAAAAATACTATGCTATCAGCATTTGTGTGTAAGTCTTGTGTGAACATAGGCTTATATGTCTTTTGGGAATACACCTAGGAGTGGGAATGGACTTCTGGATCACATAGTGTAGCAGATACCTTATGGTTGCTGGGAGAAAATACCTGACCAGAAGCAGCTTATTGGAGTAGACTTTATTTCAGGCTTGCAGTTTCTAGGTTGCTGTTTCTCATAGTGGAGAAAAGCAAATAGTCCATATCTGCCTCCATCAGCAGCAAAGAGAGACCAGCAAGCAAAACCTAGCTCTGGACATTCCACAGGCTGGACTAATCAACCCTAAAGCCTGCCCCCAGCAACACACCCCTCCAGCAAGACTACACCTCCCATTGGCTCCATCATGTAGGGATCAAGTATGAGGCTTAATGACAAACCCTTGAGGTTAGAGGGGACATTTGATATTCATATGGTGACTCCATGTCTAAATTTGTGAACTGTTCTCTTTAGCACTTTTCTTCTGTTCTATTTGTGACACATTGCCTGTTTATTTGCATGTTTCTTGAGTTTTTTGCTGAAAATTGGACATTTTAAGAAATATAATAGCAACTCTGGTTAATAACCCCTCTCTTTCCAAGACTGCATTTATTGTTTCCTTATTGTTCATTGACTGTGATGGTTAGGTTTTGTTGTCAACTTGATCTTTTTAATTATCTTGGGTGGGTCTCTGAGAATGTTTACAGGAAGACAGCCTCTCAGTAGGGGTCAGGATGTAAAGAAGCCACGAGAAGCTAGAAATTAGCATCCCTTCCTATGTGGGCAGTGCAGGAAGGAAATTCCAGAGTTTCAGGAAGCCATTAGGTCTGGGATATGGTTGCAAAACCTCACCCTAAGGCTATGAAAGAAAGCCTTAAGGGGGAGAGATTTCTCTCCCTTAGCTCTCCTGCATGTTTGCTATCAGGTGTGTGGTGTTGGTGATGGGTTTCTCTCTCTGCCTGGACCTGTAAAAGGGAGCCAGCCTCTTTCACTTTTAAGAAAATTCCCCTGCATCTGTAGCTTCAATAAATCCTTTCCTCTCATAACTGTGCCTGGTTTGGAGATTCATCCTAGCAGTGTGTGGCTGACTGTGACCTTGACTTGGCTGGACTTTCTTTCATAATGATTTTTTTTCTCCTTCCCCTTCCCCCATACTATAGCATCAGTTCTGCTCCTCAATTGGCATGGCCACTGTGGCAGTTGGAGTCAAATGTTCCCTATAAACGCATGTGTTTTTATGCTTGGTTCATAGCTGGTGGCAACTTGGGAGGTGGAACCGTGCTGGAGGATTGTGTTTTGGGGGCCAGGTTTAGAGGTGTCATAGCCAGAACCACTTTGTCATAGCTTGGCTTACTCTCCTGCTGCTGTTTTTCACCTTCTGTGGCAGAGGTGATGTCTGGCCTCTGCTCATGCCATCCTTTCCTCTGCCATCATGAAGCTTCTTTTGAGACTCTAAGCCAAAATAAATACTTTCCTCCCATCAGTTGCTATTGGTCAGGCACTTTGTCCCAGCAATGTAAAGGTAACTTACAAAGAAAAATCGGTACCAGAAGAATGGGGTATTACTACTAGAAGAATGACTGTGTTTTTGGCTTTATGGAAATGATTTGTGAGAGCAATGTGTGTGCATTTGAAACCTTAGCCTAATAAATGCCTTGCAGTGCTATAAACAGTTTGTGAACCATTCAGGTCACAGTTTGAACGACTTAAATGCAGAAAGAACTATACAGGCTTGGCTTATGAAGGAAAGAAAAAGTCTTATCCAAACTGGGCTATAAGCAGTTTGTGTGACAGGCTTTCTGGGTTCTGCCTGTGTCCTGAAAACTTGAGTTATGGTTGCGCTTAAAAGAAATGGATCAGTGTGAACAGAAGGATATGACACAAAAATCAATGAAAGCTTTGGGTTCAAGCTGCTGTCTATTCAGTTGCAATTGTTGAGAGATCACCAGCATTGAGATTGGGCAAGCTGTTCTGCATTAATACAGCAATAATTATGATGATTATGATGATAATGAGGAGGAGGAGGAGGAGGAGAATGCTGTTGCAGGGCTGAGGAGATGGTGCATTAATTAGAGCACTTGCTAGGACAGCCTGATGGCCTGGGGTTGTTTCCCCAGTAACCACATAAAGGCATATGCACAAAGTGGTACATGTGTCTGGAGTTTGCAGTGACACTAGACCCTGGCATATGCATTCTCATTCTTGTTCTCTTTCTTTCTTCCTCTCTCTTTGTAAGCAAAATATTTAATAAAATGAATTCTAACCCATTTGAAAGTAGGAGCCTTAATCCTAAAGGAGTGTCTTGCTCTTCAAAATTAGCTTAATTCCCCCCTGGATGCACAAATTTGGTAGCTGGCCTGGTACTATGGGAATGTAGCAAATTCAGGAAACAATGGGTCATTGGATGTACAACATGGTTTTGTTGGAGATGGCCACTGGGCAATGAGAGGCAGGGTGGTTGGAGTCCCTGCATAGAGTCCCAATGGAGCCATGGGGATGAACCCTGGGTTGCAGTGGATACCCCAGGAGGCTGTGGACATGCCATGATTATGGAAGAGTTTCCAAGAAGAGCTTCTTCAGCTTCCTCACCTGCGAGATAGGCATTCCATCACATGTCACCTCACCAGCTGGATGTGAGAGACAATTATCCCCACAACGGGAAGTGTGGTGTGTGTCAGTGAGTGCTGCCACCTGCCCCCAGCTCTTGTCCCGCCATGTCACTGTAGCAGGCAGGGCTCTAGAGACCCATGGAAACCAAAGCCCCGCACAGTGGTTTAGGACTAGGATTTAAACAGATCTTTGCCACACCAGCCTCCATGATCAAAGACAAAATAGATCCCTTCTTGCCATTAAGAGTCATTCCTGTTAGATTCATGATGAAAATGGGAAAAGTTGTTGTAAGGGCCAAATGAACCTACATAGAGCACATTAGAAAGCAACAATGGTGGAAATGTGGGGGGTGGGTGAGGTACATTGTCAGGCCAGTTCTTATAGGGAAGAGACTTGGTCTTGTGGTTTGGGTTTATTTTCCCTAAGCTGTGAGAAATACAAGAAATCAAAGGCAATTACACTTGTCAAAAGCACACCTGTCATTCAGTGACCATCTTCTATAAGCCAAGGCACTTTAGAACAGAGCAGTTATGCTCTTCATTTTGATAATGGTATAAGAGTCTTTCAGATGACCCAAGGTCACTTGCCATTAGACGCTGGCCAGAGCACTTCCCAAGGTCTATCTAACAGCTTGAAGGGTGGAGTTGAGCGCTTCAGCATGACAGGTGATTATAATAGAAATAACATCCTTCACTAGCCGATTACAACTTAATTCATTTCTTACAATGCTTCTGGACAAGTCATTTAGCACCCCCGTTATACAATGAGGACTCTGACATAAAAAAGATTCCTTCTTGGTGGAGCCAAACACTTTGCAGCTATGTGCCATAGGTTGAGCTGACTGGGGATGGGGAAGGGGGGCAATGAGGAATTGGGGATAACAACTCATTGTTGACCCACTAAACAATGTAACTCATTATGGACAATAAAAAATTCAAAAAAAATAAATAAATACATGTACCAGCATAGATTAAAAATATCAATGACTAAAAAAAATCAATTTTGGGAATCAGTGGTTCCAATGTGAAAGTACAGAACTAAGGATTAGGGAAATGGATTACAGACAAGGCTGGAGCCACAAGGGCCATGTCCAGTGGAAATCCTGTGATCATGCAGAGGAGATGGGCTTTGGTGGCATGCACTCAGTGCCTGCCACTCACCAGGACTTCAACCCACAAATAGTGGTCAGCATAACTGGATTGGGAATCAGGTGGAAGCCCCAGACCCCCTCTAGTTTTACACTAGTCACATGGTCTGGCCATCCAGAGAAGCAGTAGTTGACTTACTGAGTCTCCTTTCTCTCCCTTGGGTCCAGGAACACCCATCAGTCCAGTGGCTCCTGTGTCACCCTACAGGGTTGAAAGCAGAAGCAAGCATCAAATTAGGTCCTCTTGAAGGGTAGGGAGGTAGGGAGGGCTGGCTTCAGACAGGACGTCACATCACACTATCCAGGTCACAGCTGACCAGTACCTCCAGCAAGAAAATCTTTAAAAGTCCGAACTTAAGCTTGGGAAGGGCTTTTTCCATTCTCCTTCTGTTCGGATGGCTGATGGGGAAGTGCTTGGGACAGATGGAAAGGAAATTTTCTTTAATGTGTGTTACTTGGTTTCTTCACTTTTCTGGGTGATTTATGCACTTTGTGAATTCTTTATGACTTCAGGAACCACATGGTGATTTGGTTTTGCCTGTCCATCCCACTTTTTTTCCTTTCCTCAATTAAATTTTCAGAATAAATGTGCATAATCAAGATTTATTCTTGTCCCTGTGTAAAATTATTTTCACATCAGAGGACATAAACTCGGATAGGGGGAGGGGATTCCAAAACTCTCTCTCCGTGTCGCTTACAATATTAATTATCAAATAACCCGTATCATTATGGAGGTCCTGGGGAGATACCCCACCTCCTGTCTCACAATTTGAGACAGGACAAAATCTTGGCAATGTGATATATGGCTAATGGGTCTCTCTCTCTTGGACCTTAGAGACCCTCCCCTCTCCGAGGGATACCCCCAGCTGCCATAACTTGGTGTCCTATTCAGCAGGAAATAGATGAGAGAGAGATTTCTTTGTCCCCATTTCCCAACAGCAGTTGGGGTGTCCTCAAGAGAGGGGGGAAATATGTGAGAGTTTAGGAGTGAGACCCCACATAATGTTGCCAAGCTCCTCCTTAACCCCTCCCCAGTCAGAGCTTGCCTCTATTAAGCCTGCCTTTCCTCTTAATAGGTTCAAAATGGGTATTGTTAATTCTTGTTTCTTAAACATATATGTACTTCTTCTGGTGCTTTTATTTTTTTTAAAAACATATATGTACTTTCTGATGCCTTTCCCCCCAAATTTCACACCCCAGTACCCTAACAGCAGTTATTTCTTAAGAGGGGGGATTGTGATGGTCAGACCTCTCTGCAGAGAGAACACCCCTCCCCTTGAGTGGAAGTATCTAGTTAGAGCTACAACCTAGGTGCTAAAACTGATTCGTCAAATATGAACCAATCAGCTGTCTCTCTGACTCACCTGGGGAAAACTTAAATTCACTTCCCCAGAGGAAGTCAGCCTCTTTCCCCACATGGCCAGGCTGCAGAAGGATTTCAGAATTTCCAGGCCTTAGGAAGGTAAGGCCTACCCCTACCCCAGCTAATGGTTGGGGTGGGGGGCAGGCTCCAGACTTTTTCCCTCAGGAATCGCTCTTTCTCATGATGGGAGCTCACTGTTATCTTTTCTGTTTATGCTTATTTAGCTAAATAATATAAGTTCTATTAAACTCTCTGACACGTGTTCTCCCCACACTGGTGGCTGGAGAACTCTGTAACTCCCCATGTTTCCTTAAATAATAAAGTTTCCCACTATACCTTACTATCTTGTTGTCTATGATTTTAATTCTTTAACTTTATAGACAAGAGCTCAGATGTTCTTTGAACTTGGGGTGCATTGAGATTTTTACTGGGGGTTATCTTAAATCTAACCCTTCCCCACACCCTGTATCATAATCTGTATCACTCTGACAGAGCTCCTGAGCTGAGCACTCACACACAGCCCAGAGCCACCCTTACCCAGTTCCCTAGAAGAGCCTAGTCATCCTGGCCAATTCCATAATGAAGCCACGTATTCTACCACTGAAAGAAGACTTAACTCACCCCCTTCATTCCTGGCATTCACTTCCAGGTAGGTGGGCACCACCACATCCAGATACTTGAGAGCCTGTGTGTAGCTATTTGTACCATCAGTCCACCTCAATGCCTGACTCTGAGTAGGTGTGCAGTAATAATGTGCTGGATAAGTGGAGGAGTGGAATAGGAGAGGTTAGGGAGGGACAGGAGGAGAGTTCAGGTGGGATGAGGGAACTCTACACAGAGAAAGAGAAAGAATAAGAAAGAAAGAGCAGAGAGATGAGGCCCTGCTGTCTAGGTGTCCCCACAACTACCTTCAGCCCCAGAGCAGGTGATGGCTGTGAAACAGTATAAAACTCTGCACATAGTGTTCATATACTCTCAATTTTCTGAGACCAAAACAGGATGGAGAAGGGGAAGGAGGGAGGGGAAGGAGAGAGGGGAAGGAGGGAGGGGAAGGAGGTTGCTCAAGACCTAGGCTAGAGGACTCTAAAGGAAGCACCAACTTTGTGCAATTAATAAGTAGCACACTTGGTGTACAAGAATTTTACACAATTTAAATAAATCTTAAGGCCCACCTGGAACATTTCTGGAACCCATAAGCTTTTGAGGATTGAAGAAGAACTCACTGACCTTGGAGAGCTGAGCCTGCTGGAGCCTACAACCTAGGAGGCAAGCTTGGGCAGCCCTACTTTTCCTCTCTTGTGTTTTCAGCCTGATAAGTGAAGTTCTGAGCAGGTCAGAGACTTGCAGTTTGACCTCACAACACTTGTTCTTTTTCTAGCATCCCAACCAGCTCTGAGGCAAAATTCTGGTTGACAGAGATCTACCATGTCACTCTTGTCCTTCCACAGAGCGAGAAGTAAGGGCCATCCAGACTCTGAGGGTGTCTATGTCATGTTGGTACTCACCTTTGGACCAGGGAGCCCTACAGGACCACCAAAGCCCCTTTCACCCTGGAGGAAGAAAGACAGAAAGAAGCCATTAAGGCTGTGCCAATTATCCTATTTTTTACCACAAGCTGGCCCTCTCATCACTATGTGCTCAAAGCTAGTCTGGTAGTAAGCCAAGTCCTGACCAATGAGTGAGACAGGAAAATTGCTGACTGGAGCCAGAAGCCACTTATCAAACTGAAAACCTGTGTGTGAACCTTTAAACATGGCCTTTATCTGCAGCTGCTGGTGGATAAAAGCTAGAAACAAACCCAGGCACAGAAAGACAAATACTTCATGTTCTCACTTGTACCCGGCAGATAAAAGGATCAAACACCCAACAGCAGACATTAGAATGAGGGTAACTAGTGACTGAGAAGTGGGGGAATGTATGCACAGCATTTAAAGGGTTCAGGGTTTCAGTGAGATGGGAGAACAAGTTATTGATATCAGAGATGATGGACATGCTCACTAGCTCATTAGCTTATATAACTCCTGCCATATTTTATCAGAGCACCAGTTTATACCTCATGCCAATGATTACCAATTTTCAATATCCAATATAAATGAATAGAAAATGTATTCCATAGGTTACATGGATGCCATAACTTCAAACACAAACAAAATGATCTTGCTATTGTTTAATAATAAACCTGCTATTGGTTTATTATTTATAAAATACAAAGTGTGACATGTGACACAAGCCATTTATGAACTCATTTTAAATATATGTAATTACTAGAATTACATGTGATCTGTAAACTGTGGCTAGCTGAGATATTGCCATACTATGAACAAATTGCCATGATTCTTGCACTATTTATGAAAATATCATGTCACAATATCTATTTACATATGTTCCCCATTGACAACAATAATCCACACTATTCAGAGGTATCCATTGACTCCTGGGACAAACACTCTGATGTGCTCAGCACCTGTCAAAGAGGTTAAATGCTTGTGTGTGTGTTTGACATCCCACAGTCCTCAATAAAATATTTTAGGCATCATTTTTGTCCCTACCATCTCTGATCATAGAGATGTAGTAGGCACTCAAAATGTGGGTTGACCTCACTGAGCAGCAGAAATGTTTTCCAGCCCAGGTTGAAGATTTGAAACACCGAAAACAAAGTCTGCCGGTGTCCAGAGCTTCGCCTCCATGGAACAGACTCTCACTTCCTGGTCTGTGTGCTGGAAAATCAGGAACATGGAGGAGGCAGGAGCCACACCTGCTTCACAGGTAGACATGAAGGTCATCCATGTGGCCTTCTTCTGGGTGGAGGGAGTGGGCCACCTTCCTGGGAATTGGGAAGCTTCCTAGGATGATCTGGAGCTCCTAGACTCTGTCCTTGAACCAGATAGCAGACTAGGACTCTGGAAGGCCATATTCTACCTGTCTTCAAACCTCAGTGTACAGAACAGTGTGGTGTGCACAGAAGGTACTTAACAAGGATCATTGAAAGAATTGAGGAATGGGTGGTGGGGTGATGGCAACCGGTGTGTGAGGCTGGGACTCCATGTCAGTTGGGAAGCCTGAATTACAGGACCATATCCTGCCAGAAAGAAGAGAAGGCACATGTGTCTTTGTTCCCCCCTCCATTGATCTATCCCGTGTCCATCCATTCACTTTTTTACACCCTAACCTGCTTTCTATCAACTCAACCATTACACAATAGCCTCCTCCATGTTTGATTACTGTAGTAATCCCCAAAATATAGACACATAAAGATTCAGTCTCTGTCATCCAGAGCTTTCACAGAAGCTAAGGCCAGAATACATTATCAGTCCAGTGTGGTCATGTTATCTTAGAAGGAAGCTCATGAAGAGAAAACAGGACTAAGTGTATTGAAAAAGAGAAGATGCTGTTAAGTAGTTACTACATGGTTAGGTGGTGGGTGGTATGGTATGAGGGAAGGAAGCATGGAGGAAAAGCATATGGACAGCACTGTGTTCAGCAAAGCACCCTAGGCCAGGTCTTGGAATGAGAGCAGAGATAGCCAGACAAAGCAGTTCAAGGGCAGGAAGCAATGCTCCAGGGAGAAGGACCAGTGTTTACAAATGCCCAAAGGTGAGACACACAGGGGTTCCTGCAGGAAACTGGCAGTTCTCACCCAGCTTGGAATCGAGGAAGTCTAAGTGTGGGAAGGGACTGGAAGCACTGAGGACCCAGCGTGAGTCACAAAGGGGGGCAGAAGTGGAGTGATGCCCTTAAGCCACACCAAGGAGTTCAGTGGAGAACCAGGCATTGAGGAGTTGGAGAGTGAAAGGTAGATGAAATAAGGAGGGGATGCCTATGCAACCCCAAACTCCTCTCCTGGGGTCCCTTGCAATGACCATAGGAGTTTTCCTGGGATGCATCTAGGCTTGGGCCTGGCTCTGAGGGGGAGCCTTAGCCTGAGGAGAGCAGATTCAGGCTGCACTCCAGATCCATGTGCTCAAAACCTCCCCATACCCTCTGCTTCCCATTGGGCTTCTAACTGGAAACAGGAGTTAGAAGGTTTGGGTTTAGAGATGCTTCTAACATGTCATTGACAAGCAAAACCAATTTGATCATGGAGGATGGCAGCCAGGAGCCTGGGCTGGAGGAGAAGCAGCTGGCTGGTGAGAGTGCACACCCTCCTCCTTCATCTGCCCACTTCCTCCCTAAGCTGTGCATTGGGCTCAGGGTGTCTTAATGTCACCTACAGATGGTCAAAACCACAAGTTCAGGATAAAGTTGCCTGACTTTTAGTTAGATCTTTAGTAATGTAAGCCATGGTTTTCCAACCCCATTTCACCAAGAGCTCCTTCAGGGTCCTTGTGTCCCTAGGTCTGTCTCTCTGGATAGAACAAAAAGAGGAAAAAAGGTAAGAATAACAGAAAAAGGAAAGAAGGAAATGAAGAAGAAAAAGTCAGGACATCTTAATATTCCTTAACTCTCTGAAGTGTTCAATCCATTACCTTCAACCCTTAATTGATCTTTGGGTCTGGGTGTCCCTGATACTTGAAGAGACTCTGAGCCTCTCATGCACCCTGGCAGCAAGCTGGGAGGTGCACGTGGGCACAGCCAGACACAGAAGATCAGGCCCTGGAGATACCAGCCCAGAGATTCAGAGAGAGCATCGCCACACGGTCCTATGTCTTCTCATCCTTGTATCTTCATGGTCCTTTGACAGATGATAGATGGGTGGACAGAGAGATGATAGAGGGATGGATAGATAAAGATGATAGATAATAGATAGATAAGTGCATATAAATAAAGAAAGCACCAAGTAAAAGGTGGTATGCATGTGCTGAGCACTCACTCATTACCCTACTCCCATGTCTAATTTAAAACCCAAATCTACTTTGACTCAGTTGCGCTTGAGAAGAGATGATAGACATAGCAGTCAGACTTTTTTTTTTATTTTATCAGCTTTAGGAGCACATTAATTAGAGCCAAGTCCAATAATCTCCCCTCCCTGTGTGCACAAAATTCATGAAACAGAGGACCAAGGTACCAGGACTAAGAACAGACTTCTGAAAGCCCATGAGCCTGGAGCCACCTGCTCTGACAGACAAGGTGCATGATGGGAAGCTCCCACCTAGACTGCTGGAGCAAATCCTGCTCACCCAGTTCTGCCCCATTCGGTTCTGGGGCTGCAGGCAGGGAAATGAGGATGGAATATGAGTGGTACCTTCTCTCCAGCTGGGCAGGAGCAGTTGATGGTCTTCAAGAACCCGATCTGTTCACTGCCGGGGGTGGGTGGCTGTGGGGGTGCAGGCGGGGGTTCTGTCATCACTGTCACCTGGCACTGAAAGGCAAGGCCGAGGGGTCAGCATCTAATTGCTCACCCGACAAGCACTCTCCAGAAAGAGGCATGATATACTAGGAACGAAGCAAGCCAAAGGGAGCTGGAAGCCTCTGAAGATGCCTGAGTGTACAGCAGGAGTGTTCTGGAAGCTTTGGGGTCTCCTGAGGCCTGGATAGCCCAGCCCAGTCCCAGATAATTCACTGGTTGTCTCAGCAGCCTGCAGAAAGCAAGAAACCCCTGAGCCTTAGTGTTCCTCCAGTAGCATGAGGACAAGGGTGTTTCCTTCATCAAGTCATGAGATGATTGAATGAGATAATACAGGGAGATTTGGTCTTGGTATCTTGAGCCTGGCACATTCCCTAGCCTTCCCCTTCGTCTCTTCCTTCCTTCCTTCTTTCCTTCCATCCCCCTTTCTCACCACACCTATGACCATGTACCTCTAGACCCCCAGCACCTGCACAATGTGTCCTGGGGACTGATGCAGCCAGGCACTGTGCATAGTTATGCCTTAGCCCTGGGATCCAAACCCAATATTTCAAGCAAGCCTTGCGATAGAATTTGACAGAGGGCTGAGGAAGGAAACGGTTGTCCGATGGGTAATGAGGTCTCATGGGTGCAGGCCTGGCACAGAAAGGAGGGAAGTAGAACGTCCACTGTGTCAGACAGGTGCTACCTGCTTCCTCCTGGGGTCCTCAGCTTTCAGTCTGATTGCCGAAAGGGCCTTAGCTATAGGTTCTGGGGTCACAGACGTCTTGATGTCACTGCCTCACCCAAGGCTGCAGCCTTCTGTCTTCTGAGCATGCTAATGGCATTATCCATTGTGATACCCTGAGAAAACCCACAATCCTCTGCCTCCCATGTTCCCTGAAGTTGGACCTCATCACTTGGCTGGAAGCCTTGGGGTCACCCTGAGGCCAAGACCACAGGGGACCTGCTTAATGTAGTTCACATACCCTGTGTAAACAGAAAGGGAGACATGAACTCTGCCATGAGCTGAATTCTGATGGCCAATGGCATTCTGGCCCAACTACCTATTCCTTAGCCTTTAACACCCCTTGCCACAGCCCACACATATCTCCTCCCACCGTACCACACCAGTTTACCCACCGGGCCTGATGGGATGTCACAGCAAGTCTCCAGTTCTGCATGTCTGGAGTCACAATAAATCACAATCCTCTGCAGGTCAAACTGTAAAAGAAACGAGAAGAGCTAGAACCAGAGCCTCTGTAGTATCAGGCAAGCCCTGCCCACTTTGTCCTGGACCCCTCACACCCTCAGCTCTACTAGTGGACTGCTGAGGGAGGCTCACTGTCACCTGTGCCCCCACCTCCCATCTAGAGAAATCCCACTGCAAGGGAGGCTCAGTGTCACCTGTGCCCCCACCTCTCATGTAGAGAAAGCCCACTGCAAGGGAGGCTCTGGGTAAAGGTTGAATCCCATGATAGCTTCCACTCTACAGGGACTGTGGCTCTGCCCCAGCCACACGTACTTGCTTCTATCCATGTCAACACTGCTGCAGGTGACCTCGCCCTTAACTTTGCTCTAAAAGCTCAGTGTACACCTATTTTTACCATCTCTGGGCATCATCATACAGAACTTCAAGTGAACCTCTGAGATCAAGGTTTGCTGCTTGCCCCACCTTTTCAATACCACCACCTCTTAAGCTTAGAAACTTAAAACCATCAAAAACGTATAACTTAAGTATCATGGGAGCTGGAAAAATGGCTCAGAAGTTAAGGCACTTGCTTGCAAAGCCAAAAACCCAGGTTCAATTCCCCGGTACCCATGAAAAGCTAGATGAATAATGGTGAATGCATCTGGAGTTTCTTTGCAGTGGGTAGAGGTCCTGGCATACCCATTCTCTCCTCTCTCCTCTCTCCTCTCTCTCTCTCTCTCTCTCTCTCTCTCTCTCTCTCTCTCTCTCTCTCTCTCTCTCTCTCTCTAAGAAAATATTTTTTTTAAAAAGAACCATGGTATCAAGCACACACGCACATGCCCAGTTTCTCTGCACAAAAGTCTATGATCATGGCAAGCTGGAAGGCAACTTCACATCTGTGTATCTCTCTGCTGTCTAGGCCTCGGATTTTGAGAGCAGAGACTGGACCCCAGGTATCAGATGAGCTACTGGTACAGCTCCATCTGCCCCAAGTCCAGCCTCTTTTCTTCCCAGCTCCCTTCACAGGGCTGACTCAGGCTTCCTTTGCCCTTGCAGTCCCCCTGCCCAGGAAGTTCTCCTTCCTGCTCTTACCCACAGGCTGCTGCCCAGGCCCAGGTCCATGTCCCCGTCACTCATCCCCCAGCACATCATTGCAGTGGCACTTGGTAAACTAACACTCTGTGCCCTTCCATCACACTCCAAAACCCGTTGGTTTCCTCTGTTAGAATTAATCCTCTGCAGGATGAAACTCGCTCCCTCTGGTCCCTAATTCTAGGAAAGGGTCTGGCACAAGGCAGTGTGACTCAGGCAGATGATTAGTGGATGAATGGACCATGGTGGGTGAGGAGCTCTGCTTGGTTAGGGCTTGGGAGTCATACACACACACACACACACACACACACACACACACACACACACACAGCCTCCTGTGTGACTTCAGCCTCCTGCCTCCACCATGTGCCCCTCAAAGCACACCCTTGTCCCACTGATTCTGTCCAACAGAAACAATGACAATTTTGTCTGTGTCTGTTTTATTTCCTGCAGAGACACTATCCCACAGTTTGAGAAAATGACACAAGGTGTGATCCTTATTTCAAACAAGGATGGTCTTCATGAGACAGCCCTGCTTTCTTCATTAGCAGGCCTCTACTGACCATAGCTGGTGTATCTGGCAAGACTGTGGGATTGGGGCTTAGGTGGGCTCTGGATTCCCTCCATTGCCTTAGATGCCTTACTGTCTTCCTCCAGGCCTAGAGCTCCTACTGGTGACACCCCTCTGTCCCCCACTTCTGTTTGGAAGCCACACTCAGGTTCTACACTCAGCAACTCTGGAGTGAGTTATCTCCTGGGTCAGCTCTCAGTTTCCAGCCTCCCACCATGTGCTTTGGGTTGGGTCTCAGTGCACAAAGCACCCTGGGAGAACTGCACAGCTGGGGTGACTCTCCTGGCTGACCCTAAGGCTTGGCTCAACTCTGACCTTGCAGGTACCTAATGCTCTGAGATGTCTCACAGAGCTGTGATGGAGACAAAGGGGAATGGGCTGCAGGTGACATGGTGTCTACCCCACATTGAACCCAGGTGGGCTGAGGCTCTCCTCACAGTGTCAAAGGTCCCCAGCCTAAGTACCCCAGATGAGAGTATTGGGTGGAGAATTCATTGACTCCCCCACCATGCATTTCTCCGGCCCTTGCTTTAAGCATGGGAACTCAGTGTGTGACAGTAAATGACAGCAGAGCAACTGTGAATAAGTGCTAGAGGCCACAGGCACCAACAGATACTCCTCACTATTGATGGGGAATATGAGAAATGAGAGACACAACCCAAGGGACAGAACAATCCAAGTCCCCACACTAAACACTGCTGAATAAGCTGGCCTCATCCCTTGCTTAACATAATGACCAAGTTCAAGAGGGCAAGAATCAAACCTAGCACCTCAGACCCAAGAGCAAGTGCTGAGCTGAAAGACACTGAGAGCCACGTGTTGATGCTGCAATTGTGAACAGGACCTTTTCATCTGTCCTGATTTCCCTTCTAAATGGGACTATGTGATGTCACAGTGCTGCAATATCAATTAAAGACATGAACCCATTGAGGTGCTTGGGATTCCATGTGTCCTGCACACAAAGAGCTTGGTCATTTGCTATGACTATGTGTGTTGGTTTGAAAGTAGGATGCCCCCCATACCCTCATATTTGTGATTAAGCCTTTTAATCAATCCTAAACTAGTGCAGCCTTTGGGAGGTGGAGCCTTGCCTGGGGAGGGGTGTCCTTGAGGTGAGCCTTGGGATCTATTAGTCCTTCCCTGCTGGCTGTTCATAGCTAGCTCATTCCTGATGCTTCCTTACAGATGATGTGACAAGTTGTGACACTCAGCTGTCTGCCCTGCCATGCTTTCTCTGCCATAATGAAAGTTCCTGTCAAAATTGTTAAGTTGAAATTAACGCTTTCCTCCCATAAACTGCTTCAAGGTGTGTGTTTTAGTCCAGCAACAAGAAGGTAACTGCTACGCCATGCAAGCAATCACTTCCCAGGCTCCACCAGGGCCCAGGACAAGGGCACAAATCTGAGTTAGAAAAATAGTAATCATGGGCCTGTATCACTGGCCTATGGGGACACTGGCACACCTGGCTCTCTCTGGCTCTTGAACTAAAAGCTAAACTGTGGCTTTAGGAATGAGCTGGTCTGACAGCAGCCAAGTTGGCAGCCCAATAACATCTATGAAGCTGACCCTTTCCAATGAGGAAGACACCTGGGTTTGCACTGCTCACAGAGAGGTCAAAGCACCCCAGATGTGGGGCCAGCAGGAACTGATAGAGGTAGGGTACATGGAGGAGTGAATCCCGAAGACTCGTCAGCCTAGAAACTCCCCTCCTCAGGCAAAGAAGCACGAAATGGAAAGAGAAGCCAGGATGCCTCTGGAGAGATACACAAAAAAGCCTCGGGGTCGCAGGCTCTGTAGTAGACCCCAGCTTCAGAGCCCAGCCCTGTACCCAGAAGGTCCCCTCATTTGACCCCATGCCCCTTCACCTTAGCAACTGGCACCTGCCAGCTCACTGGTACCAGCTTCCTCCCTCAGCACTGAGCCTCCAGGGATCTGAGGAATCCCAACCCTAAGCTATCTGCTTCCCCTGCAAACCGACCCACCTAACATACCCTGGCCTCTCCATCCTTTCCTAGCAGAGCTCTGAGCCACCAGCCTGCCTCCTTCCTAAACACCCAGCTTCCCATACTCGCTCTCTACAGCAGATCCCTGGCCCTCGCTGCCTACCTTAGCCTTGCTAGCCTGGCCTCCCTTAAAGGCTGCCTCCCTGGCCTGGTTTCCTGGCTGCTTCCCAACTCCTGCCCTTCAAACTCCCATCAGTCAATGCTCTTCACACTGGGGCGAGCGCCCCTTGTGGCCTTTGGCTTCTTTCCACAAACAAATCAATCCCTCCTTTGGGTGTCATCGCAGGAGTCACCGCATCTAGGAAGCTACTTTGCACATCTCTCTCACCTCCTCACAAACAGCTACCCTGCACTTCTAGCTTGGCCATCCTCCTTTGGGATCCATGATGCATGATGCTGGCCTCTACTGTGGAGTTTACTTAGACTGAACGACCTCAGTGTGAGTCTTCCTTCCATAGCAGATCCCACTTTGTTAAAGCTACAGACGGTTTTCTATTCATTCATGAGAGCCAGCGATGCATTGGTCAGATAAGTTGATACACAGTGTCCCAGCAGAGCACACAGAAAGCACCAGCAGGTGTCCGGTCCATGGAAGGGTCAGGCTTCGGGAACTGTGATGCCCTCCATGTCTGTCCATCCTGGGATGATTTTGGACTACTTAAACATAATTTCAGGCTTTGTGGGTGCAGATAGTTGAAAGAACCCATGGACATATCATAGTTTAAATAGTAGATTCACCCCAGAAGCCTGTACTGACACAAAAAATCCAAGGATATCCAAGCCCCTTATTTACAATGACTAGTATTTGCATGTCAGTCTTTGTGTTGGAGTGTGTGATATATAAGACATCGGTGTGGGGGGGGTATAGGGCATGTGTGTGTGTGCACGCAAATGTGTGTGCACAGATGTACACATGTTCCTAGACCAGAAGAGAACGTCAGGTGTCCTCTCTACCACCCTCCTGCCTTATTTCCTTGAGACAGAGTCTCTTGCTGAACCGGAAGCTCCTGATGTTTTTCAGCTAGTGTGGCTGACCAGAGACCCCAAGCAATCTTCCTGTCTCTGAGCCCCTCAGCTCTGGGGTTACAGGTGTGGGCAGCCATGCTTAGCTTTCTCCGTGGGTCCCAGGGATTAAGCTCAGATCTTCACGCTTGCATTCTTATCCACTAAGCCATCTCCTGGCCCCTGTATGTCAGTCTTGTGTTCTTTTGTGAACACCATTCCTGTAAACAGTGCTTGACACACAGGACTCAGTCCATGCATGTGATGAGTGACTAATGGAAAGAAGCCAGAAAGAAAGAAGGAAGGTAAGGAGGGACAGAAGAAGGAAAGAAGGAAGGAAGAAAAAAAGAAAGGAAAGAAGAACAGAAGGAAAAATGGCAAATATGCATCCCAATAGAGAGTTTTCTGAGTCAGGATCCTCCCTTCTAAAGTTGCCCAGTGATGGCTTGATTAACAAATGGGACATACAGAGGTGGGCACCTAGCTCCAAGAGTCCTCCCTTGTGCCCTGGCTGCAGAACCCACACTCACGTCGATAGGCACACTGTCATAGAGGCGCTTGCCAATCACGGTCTTGCCCTGGATGTCGATGTTCTCCCTCTCCTCAATGGGCAGGGTCTGCACCAGTATGCAGTCGATGTACAGGGACACGTTCTGGGCCTGGATGCTCAGGGCCATCTTGTGCCATTCCCGATCAAAGAGGTCACTGACCCGAGGGCCTCGGAAGACCACTCTCACCGCGTCCTTCATGGCACCAACAGCGTTGTACTCGACTGCCTTGTTCTCGCCATCCAGCCGGATGGAGACCTGAGGAGGAGGAAACCAGAAACTCCGTGAGCACCTGCTAGGTGCCCTAAGCACCATGGGACCAGGAAGGTCAGAGGTGGGGGAGAGAGGCTGGAATCTGCCCTCATACAGCTGTGTCACTTCTGGTTGTGACTCTCACCAGATTGGTCAACTGCTGTCTGACCACAGACCAGTCAGGCATGTCCTCTGAGACTCAGTTTCCTGTTGGTACAAAGGTATCAGCAGCTATTGTGCAGGCTGCTCTAAACGTGGTAGTCCATGGAATGTCTGAACCCATCGATTAATCAGGGGTCACACACTCACATAGCTTGAGAAGCTTGGAGGTTTCTGGGAGACTGTAAAGTGACCAGTACAGAGGGGTAACAAGTGGAACTCCTAACTAGCTCCAGAATCAAGACCCTGCCCTGGCTAAGCGAAGCACATCTCCCGGCCAGCTGCCAGGTGCTAGTCTGTAACCCAATGTGTGACCTGCACCTCCCCTTGCCTGAGGCTTCAGTTGAATCTCCACAGGAATTGCTTGGTGGCAGGGGTCTTCTCTGCCTGGATCACTGGGTCATGTCCAGCCCTTTACACAATGCCTCTGGCACCAAGTAAACCACAGGAAAGTTATTTCTTGTTTGCTTTTTGAGAATAAATGTTCTCATCTATAGACATTTCATTGCCCCCTACACAATGATCACTGAAGATCCTGTCTGTGACCAACAAGCTGCATGTCAGGTGTTAGGAGGGAAACAATGGACAAGATAGAAGTTCGTTGGTACATGGACACAGGGGCCATAAACGAAGGGTTCATTACGAAACTGCACATGTTCTTGCTGTAGCCTTCTCTCCTGACACCCACAGATTTGTTTTCCTCCTTGTATCTTCCTGCTGTTGCTAATTTAGGAGTGCCTCAGTATCCCTTGATGGTTCCCTTATCCACCACCCCTTAACTACATCCCCGCCTTTAACCCCAGACACTTCATCCAAACATTCATCTGGTCTTTGGATCCAGGAGGCTGTCTGTTGCTTGGCCAATCCAAACCAGGAAGATACTTTTGTGTTATGTGACCCTGAACAGCATATATAAGCCCTCTGCAGTGTGTATTCACCTGGAAAAGGGGTGATCAGTAATGCCTATACATCATAGGCTTGCCAAGATAAAGGAAAAATATATAAGTAATTTGTACTTATATTCAAGGCATTATTTTAAGCTTTAATTATGTGAATTTAAGAGGTAAGATCAACACCATAGCTGTAATAAAGCTCCCTGACACACATGTAAGCTGGGTTCTACCTGATATCCTCTCAAATCCCAGGCCTGATTATCAATGATTGATTGATTGATGTTTATTTATTTCCACAGTACTATAGAAACATATGAAATTATCTTATTCATTCCCTGTGCTTGTTTTCTGTCTGCCTTCCCCATCTTTTTATTTTATTTTTAAAATATTTATTTATTGATGAGAGAGCAAGAGAAAGAGAGAGAGAGAGAGAGAGAGAGAGAGAGAGAGAATGGGTGCACCAGGCTCTCCAGCCACTGCAAACGAACTCCAGACACATGCACCACCTTCTGCCTCTGGCTTTACATAGGTACTGGGGAATCAAACTCTTGTCCTTCTGCTTTGCAGGCAAATGCCTTAACTACTAAGCCATCTCTCCAGCCCACTCCATCTTTTTAAGCAGACACTGTCTTCTCTCTTGTTCATTTCTATCATTCCCAGCAGCTAGAACAACATGGGATATGTGGTGCTACTCAATAAGAAGGGACTGAATGAATGACTCAATCAATCAATGGAAAAAGTGAGTGAGAGTCTCTGAGAATGAAGACAGGTGCCCGTGCTGTGTAGGGAATCAGCCACAGTATTCATAACACGGCCTTGGCTTCAGAGTGTCCTTGCTGGCCTCCACCTGCCTTCTGACAACCAAGGGGGAACTGGGGCTTATTTCAATTGCCTTGTCTAATGTACACTGTGGCTGGAATCAACAGTAGAAAGTGATGAGCTCCTGTCTAGTAACTTAACACTCCTAATACACATAATCTGAGTGTTCCAGAATTGAACATGGCCGTGGCCTTCTGTTTCTTCAGGGCAGCTTCTAGGCCCGAGCCTGAGTTCCTGACCACCAGTGGAGTCCCTTGCTGACTTGGACTTCAATGTTTCTGCCTCCATCAGGAAACAGCAGAGCAGGACACCCACAGGCCCAAGACTCATGTTGACTAACACCAGCGGGGTGACTGAAGGGAATCCACGTTATCTCTCAGATCCATCAGAAAATGCTGTTAGTTCAATTTTCAAGATGCACACAGACACACACAGACACACACACACACACACACACACACACACACACACACACACACACACACACCACTTTACTCCAGCCATACCAGCCCCCTTCCTATTACTTTTTAAAAAATATTTTATTTATTCATTTTCAAGCAGAGAGTGAGAGTGTGAGAGAGAGAGAGAGAGAGAGACAGAGAGAGAGAGACAGAGAGAGACCGAGAGAGCACCAGGGCCACTACCTTATGGTTCTGGCTTATGTGGGTCCTGAGGAATTGAACCCAGGGCCTTAGGCACTGGAGGCAAGTGCCTTAACCTCTGAGTCATCTCTCCAGCCCCCCCTTCTTATTACTTTGTCATGTCTCCAATGAGTGAGTGACTATCCCTCAGTTTCCCCAAATAACAAATGGGGAAAACATCATCTTTCACAGGTGGTTGCAAACACCTCTCCCTGCAGCTCAGTAACGTCCATGGCAAGCCTGATATTGCTTAGCACCGTTCTGCAGATGGCCTGCCTTAGTGAAGGGCCGGTCCCACACCTCCTGTGTCTAGCCCGGCCATCACTGGCAACTCCAGCACAGGGTACTCCACTCCACCAAGGTTGTCTATGACACTGAAGTGCTGAGTGTTTCTTCCAAGGAAAGCCTCGGGTCTTTCAAAGCAGACTCAACCTCTGCATGGATGTACAGTATTTGACCTATCGTTCACTCCAGCAAGCAGAGAGGAAGGGCAGACATGGCAGAGGGCTCATACACAGCTCTGCAAATGCCATGAAAGAAAAGAACCCAGACTGAGGGGGTGGTGCGGGCTCACCCACAAGAATGTCATGTCCTGTGCCCAGGCCCATTCTGCCAGACCTGAGAAACTAGAGAAGGGAACCATATGGCTAACTGGAGATTGGGGTAGGCAGGCACACAGGAGCAGCCTTCTCTGCAGACAATGGCCTCTGGAGAAGCCTCTACCACTCCTTCAGCCTCCCACTCTCAGGAAATCCAACCTCTCTGTGGTTAACTCTGAAAATGTATTTGCATCTCAGTGTGACCACAATCCTGCAGGGGTCACACAGCAGGGTGAGTAGATCAAGTCAGGCCTAGAACAGAGGACAGCTGAGCACAAGGTTAAAAGCATAGATGGGAACTTCAACTGCCTGAGTTCAAATCTCAACTTCCGCTCTTACTTCTTGTATAAACTGGGGTCAATTTCCAAGCCTCTCTGTGGCTGTTTCCTCCTGAAATGAGAACTGTAGATCCTACTTTTAGGTCTGTGAGGACGACTCAGGTCATACCAAGAGCAGGTGTGTTTTGTGGACATGTTTCAATGCCAAGGTCTTCTCTGACCAATAAGAGAAGGTCCCCTGTTTAGAGGGGGTCTCTCAGACCACTGTCCCTGACTATGATCACTTGAGTCCTATTACTTGGGCAAATTTTTGTTTCATTTCAGCCCCACAGAGAAATTCAGTTTCCCCCCCAGCTGAAGTTGAGCATATCTGCACAAGGCTCATGTCCAGTGAGTGATCCATGATATGTAAAGAGCATGAGCCCTGAGAACAAGTGGATTTGGGTTCGATAGAGAACAGAGGTGATGATGCTGTCCTAACAAACCAATGCGCTGTGTCGATGACTTCAAGGGAGACTTAACTGCCTTTTCTCACTGGGATATGTGATGTGAAAGGGCCCTTCTGCCTGCGGGAACTGAAAGCCAAAATACCAGAGGTGGGTGAAGAGAGGCCTCAGAGCTTCATGCATGAGAAAACCGAAAACAAGCTTCTCCATTCATAAAATGGAACCTACACATGTCAAAATTCTATTTTGTATCAGACATGGTCCTGAATGCTTTGCATACATTGTTTTATCTGATCCTTCCACCAGCCATCCATGGCAGGTTTTCTGGTTTTTGCTTTCCAGACTGAGAGACAGACTTGCCCCAGGGCCCACACCAAGAAAGGAGGGAACACAGGATTCGGCCTAGGCCCAGGGGGTCTCTGCGACCCTGCTGCTATTTTTCCAATGTATCCTGTTACCACTCATGTGGCCAGCATGCAGGACAGCAGAGCAGGTGACCACTTCTCAGTTTAGGCAAAGAGTCCATGAAGATGCTAACTAGGTCTCCTCCCTCCTACCTAAGAAGGTTTGGCCCAACTGAGATGATCACTGGACAAGGAGCTGTGCCTGTTGGATCAGGTTTCTTCCCCTGCAGCCTTTCAGAGGTCTCCATGCACTGGACCCTCTTTGTCTCTAGGCTCAGGATGGAATATCCTGGGAAAGCACTGTGGTTGAAGCCATCCACCAGAGAAGGGCACAGCTGGCTCTGGGGCCCTGGAGACAAGGAGGCACTGCCCATACCTGTGGGATGCCATACTGGTCGATGACCTGCCAGATGTACCAGTCTTCTTTCCGAGATGTTTTCCTGAACCGGAAGGTTGTAACGAAGGCATACTCATCAGGCAGACCTTGGGGGAACACATCCCTGGGGACACACAGAGGCATTCAATGTCAGGCTTAGCTAGGAAGAAAGGGAACTGTCAAAGGAAGTCCTCGGGTCGCCCGGGCTCCTAAGTCCTTGCAGCGTGACTCCCTAAGGATTTCCACATCCATCTCTCAGTTTCTATCCATGCCTCTTCCTGAGGCTGGTCCCTCAGTGAGGCTCTCTGGAGACCGCACTGTACCCCTTATCATCCCAGCCTTGGCTCCCTCATATTTTCCTGGAGTACACGTCTGCTGCCCCTTTGGCATCTGCATGGTTTGATCCAGGTGACCCCCACAAACAAATGAATGTGTTCTGATTGATCTGTCCTCAGCTGATGGCAATTTAGGTTTTGCAACCTCACTAGAGCTGTGTTATCAGGGGTGGGTTTATGGGGTGATAAGCCAGCTTCCCCTTGCCAATGTTTGGTACACCTTGCTGCCGCTGTTTGCAGTGCTGTGGCGGAGGTGATGTCCACCCTTCTGCTCATGCCATCGTTTTCCCTGCCAGAATGGAGTCTCTCCTCGAGTCCATAAGCCTAATAAACCCATTCCTCCACAAGCCATTTTTGCTTGGGTTATTTCTGCACAGCAACAGATAAACTTGACTAAAACAGCCTCCCCATGACTGACAGCCCTCCCCCAGGCTCAGATGCAATGGAGACCCGCAGCCTACACCTCTCCTCTCTCATTCCTTCTCAGCCAGGACAAACTTCGGCATCCTGGCCGGTCACTCCTGCCCCAGGAGTCAAGATGGCATGATCTTAATACTTCTGTCCTCTCAAAATCCATATCTGAAATCCTAACCTCAGAGAGGATGGCATTTAGAAGTGGGGATTCGGGAGGGTGAGCAGATCGTGGGAGTAGAACCTCATGATAAAATCAATGTCCTGAAAAGAGGCTTCCCAATGTGTTTACAGTAAGAAAACACTGTTGACAAAGCCGGACTGAGACATTCAGCATCCAGAGCTGATGGTTTCTGTTTTTGTTTGTTTGTTTCTTTGTTGTTTGTTTTTATGAGCTACCCAGGCTATAGAACTTTGTCAGAACACATGCCCTGAGTTCATCCCTGCCTATGGGGCCAGACCCTCATCAGGAATCATTCTGTACTTTCTTATACCCCACCCCAGCCAGTCCTAAAGCTGGCCTTTCTCTTCCAAACTCAGGACTGAAAACTGTTAGGTCCCTACTGTGGAGAACCAAGAGCCAAGCTCCAGGCCCTCCACACCTACAAGAAAACCTCAGACCAGACACCCATGTCATGGACATAGGGACCCAAGCTCCCTCCTGCTCCTCAGGTCAGCCTTTCACCTCCCATCCCACCCCCATAATGAAGCATTTCCTGATGCTGCATCTCTAACCCAGACCTGAGCCATCTGTCCTCTCCCACGTGGGGCTCTGAGACAAGGGGCTAACACACTTGTTCATTCTCACATCTTGATAGCAACTAATCAGATCTCCACACGTTTTTCTCATGAGGACCCCAGTGAGGAAACCTGACAAATCTCTGTCCCTGAGCTACCCCACAGAGTCAACAGCACAGCAGGCTTTCTACATGTGCTGAGGGAGGAAGAACCTTGAAAGCTCTCAACAAGTTGTTCTGTGTAGAAACCTTTCTTCCCCCCAGAGAAGGGCTGTGCACATTTCCCCATCCCAGGCCCCAGTGCAGGCAAGTTTCTCAATGAAGTACCCTGGCCCCTATATTCTAAATAAGGGTGCACTTGTTACACTTGTGTGACAACAAAAACGTCTCCAGAGACTGCTATCTCGTCCCTGGTTTAGACCAGGGATCAAAGTTTAGCTTACTTGTCCATAGTATTTCTTCAACAAATTACACACATGATCTCATTTGACAAAAGAGCCAGAAATTGAATTTTAAAATGAGTATTTTTTGAGGGTTCAATATAAGCTGGACATGAACTTCTCATGTTTCTCTAACTTCGTCCTGAAAAGAACTTATAAAGAAGGTATTTCGAGCCTCACCCTACAGGCAGGGCACCTGGGCTCTATGGGGGCAATTCAATACAATATGACAAAGAGAGTTCACATCCAGAGGGTCTGGTCTCTGTAGCTCTGCTCTTAACCCCCAGCCAACCGCATTCTTCTTCTAAGAACTTGGCCATGGAGAGCCCAAGACTGCTTTAGGGACAGAAGGCTGTCTCTGCAAACACACACTGACTTTGCTATTGAAATAGGTTGAAGCTTTCTGGCCAGACATCCAGGAAGGGAAGTGGGGAGGCGTCTGGATTCCTGCTTCTTAGATTAGCAGATCCTTGGGGACCCTTCTTGTGTCTCCAGAACCTATGAGCTAAGATGGTCTAATTCTCAGCCTACATGTGAAGCCAAACTTGGGGGGCAGTTGTTCAATGCCTTCATTCTCTAACCTGGAACTTCATCTCTGATCACATCAGGTAGAAGGCAGAGAGCCAGTCAGCCTCAGCACCTGGGCCACCTATGCATGTGGAGGAAAACAGGACATCCCACCTACGTCATGAATAACAAGCTTGGTGATCATAATTATCAAAGACAATTCACTTTTCTTTATCTCTTTATTTTCCTTCACGATCCTGAACCCCCCACACATACTTGTATATCATAACAAAAATGTGTGTATAACATGTGTGTGTATGTGTGTACACAGGGCTTCAGAAACACACATATACTCACACATAGATCCTAAGATAAATAACCATTATAATCAACGGTGTAAAAAACTATTGGCAGACAACATCTAAAGAAACAAGATGCTATAACACAATGCTTCCCATAAATAATGAAGCAGATTACAGAGCAAAGGGAAAGGGTTTGGACTCAATGGACCTGAGTGTGTGGCCAACTTCTGTTTCCTGTAAGCTGTAAGACATTAAACAAGTTACTACTTTTCTTAGAGACACAAACATCATACCAGATAAATGAGACTAATGCTTAGCCTGCTTTCCTCATTTTACTGTAGTGAGAAATAAGTTAGGGAAGATGTATAAAATGTCCTTCATATGCTAAATAAGTGAGAAAAAAATTCATGGATATTGAACATGACAGCCCATTCAGTATGAATAAAATTAGCCTGCATACTAAACTACATATGTGTACAAGCACACTGCACATATCAAAGCACCGGAAAGTGAAGGGAAACCAGTCTTCCTTGAGAGCTCAGGGTTGTGGGTTTCCTTTAGGTCTAAAACAATGTTCCCTAGAGTACAGCCTAAAGCAGTTTTTCTGTTTGACCCAAGTGTCTCATGAGATCTGGGCATCACTAGCCAACATGAGGGGTCCTGTGTTATGGCCTGTCGTGTATGTGTAATTCTCTTCTCTTGCTTCTGGTCTCTCCACTGCATTTTACTTTAAGGTAAAGTTTTATATATACATACATGTTGTGTGTGTGTGTGTGTGTGTGTGTGTTTCTAAGTGGTATGGTTGACTAACTCAGTAGGGAGGAGGAGTCTGTCTCACCTTGCATCCCCCCAAGTGAGCATGGGCCAGGTGACTCACAGCAGCCTCCATGGCATCTGCCACCGGTGCAGAGAGAGCAATGTTCTACATCTAAGCAGTCAGCAGTCAGGAACAGATGAAAAGACAGAGCCCAGAGAGAGGAAGCCACTTGTCTTGTTTCCCTTCACCTCTCATAAACACAGGCACCATGAGACCCAGATGGGGTGACACTATAGTTCCTAAGCAACACTTGGTGCAGGGGTGGCACTCAGGGCATGCCCAGTGAACTAAATCCCTGCACAATGCAACAATTCAACCTCTCTGCTGAGCGTTTGGAGCCCACTGTTGCCAGTGGAAACCCAACAAGCAGTTTGCCTCACTATGGTCAGCAGAGACCTGCCCATCCCTCACTCTAGGCAGGGATTAGCTCAGTGTGGGGACAAGGGAACACAGGGACACTTGACTCTCCCCAGATCTTCTCATGGAGCAGATTGCCTGCTAAAGACCAACCACCCAACGTGATGTATTCCCCACATTCTGTGCAGGGACATGGTGGGAGGAAAGTGGAGGAAGGAAGGCCTGACTTAGTCTAGGGTTTCCAAGACATCCTCAAGAGCATAATGGTCAGCTGTACTTGGAAGAAGAGAAAAGAAGAGCAGAGCAGGTGTCCCAGCTAGAGGAAAGAGCACCAGCCAAAGCCTGGAGGTGGGAAGGAGAGACTTATCCATCTCCATGACAGTCAACAAGGCACCAGCCATTGGAGAGGCCTCAAAGGTGGGGTGGCCATTCCCTTCCTGGCCTCTGAGTTTAAGAACACTTGCAAACAAGTAAAGGAGAGATGGCGTGAAGTAATAACATCTCAGTTTTCAGACCTTCTATCTATTTCTACTGAGAGGAATGGGGCATTCATTGTCTGACCACTGTTAGCCCACAACTGGAGGCCCAGCAGGTATCAGACATCTCTGTAGCACAGCATCTCAAAGACATTATAAAGCAGGATATCTATCTCAGGGAGAAAATATGAAATACTGAGGCATTTGAAATGTGTGAGGCCAGACACCCAGTCAACACTGAAACCGGGTCTCCATTGCTCAAAGCCTTCGTGTGGTTCTAGGAGGTGTGCATTTACTCTGGAAGACGGTGGCTGGTCCACTGTAAGTGCTCTGAAATGGCTGCTATTTACTGAGCTGAAAGAAAGCTGCATGAATGCCAAATCCATATGGATAGATGAGTAGAAAGGGACCAGAGAATCATGATGTCACTGACCATGGGGCAGCAAAGAACCAGCTTGAATTTCTAGGCTGGCGGCTGAGCTGTGCCATCTCAGTGTGACCTCACGAGTCACTGTGGAGTGGCCCAGCTTGGTACTGAGCACACAGCTACGGCTAATGCTCCCCTCACCACCTTCCCATGGCACCCAGGAAGGACTGGGAGGTGAAGTGACCACTCACTCGGTTCTCTGCACCACGGGGAAGGATCCCATCCGAACATAGGCACTCTGGGCTCCATTCTCCCTCTTCCCCAAGATTTCCTTCACACTGAATAAATCCATCAGGTCGAAACCTGTGCAAAGAAAAGAGTGGGAGATGAGTTTGAGAGAGAAAAATTATGGACGACAAAGGAATAGCTTGTCTTCAAAGACAGCCAGCCTTCCCACTGTGCCTGGGGAAACGGGGTGGAAGTGAGGGTGAACGGCTTACAAGGAGCTAAGCCATGAGATGTGTGAGTTCGTTCCAAGGTCAGGTGTAAGGTGCAGGGGCTGAGGGGGGGGGGAATGTGGACGTTGACTGCCCCGCTGGGATGGGAGTGCCAAGAGAGAACATTCTGGATTGAGGTGAAGCATAAGACAAAGAGAAGGTGTCCTGACTTCTCCTGCCTGTCTCAGGGGCAGACACATCTGCAATTTAAGACTTCCTTCCTGCAGTCATCTGGCTACCTTTCCTTGGCATCTCGCTGGGTTGATAGTTTTGTAGCTTTGAAGTCTCCTGGTTTTAAAGAGAGAAACACAAGAGAGAGGTAAACCTTCTGGTCGTGTTGCATTAATAAAAGGTGTTTGGTTTGTCTTGGTTCGATGTTCCTCTAAGACAGGACCTGGGAGTTATGATCAGTGTCAAAGAAAGAAATTCTTGTGGTCAAATTCTTTTGGCTTTGGGGCAATGCTGTGGCAGCTGGCCTGTGACTTCATGCTCAGCCCATAGACAGTTCTAGGGGGTGGAATCTGCAGGGCCTCACACATGTTGGACAAGTGCTCTACCACTGTGCTATGTCCCCAGCTCCTTATTTCTTTATTTTTTGATTGAAGTTGCCCGGGCTGACCTTCAACTCTCTCTGTAGCCCAGACAATCCTTGACTTCAGGAACCTTTGGCCTCAGCTTCCAGTACAGCTAGGATTATAGACCTGCACCTTCAGACCTGGTTTAAGATTAGGTTTCTTTCTTTAGACAATGAGGAGCCCTGGAACAGAGAAACATAATCTAGCCTCTACTTTTCAAGGTCTTCCTGGTGAGGAAGAAGCAGGAAGAGCAGTGAGGAGCTGCTCCCTAACATGAACCAGGAGGATAGAAGACACCTTTAAACTGTGGAGCTCTGGAGGAGGTACAATGAATGTGACCTGATTATTGGAATGTGCAGTACTGGTGGCAGGAGAAGAAATGCCAGCTGCCTGTGGCCAAGCTTGAGACCTGCACTGTGCTGTTCTCTGAGCACTGAAGTGCTGGATCTGAGGAAAGTGCTATGATTCCTCCAGGCCAAGACCTGGCAGAGAGGCTGGTAGAACTAAGAGGGACTTCAGAGACATTTTCCAGATGCCCTGCTGTATGGATGGGGAAACTGAGGATCAAAGTGAGCAGGAACTTGTTTGCAGTTGCCTGTCTGGCATAGTAGGTCCATCTAAGATCTGTATCACGTCAATCTCTCTTGTCTGTTCTTATCTTCAATCTCACTGGTCCAGCTCAGATAAGGATTACAGCCAGTCATTTAAGGAAACGCCTGAAGGTGAGACTATTTCCAGAACAGAGAAAGCTCCTCTGACTTCCCAGTTAAGTTGGCAAGTCTGAGGTTCCATCTCTCCATGCTCAGCAGTTTCGCATCCTGGGCCGAGTGGCTTGGTCACAGATGTGCTCACTTCAAGGCACCTGAGCAAAGTGATGTGATGAGTGACACCTTTATCTCAGGGCTTGGACAGAGAAGCTGTGACAGGGACTGCCATTCCTGAGCCTGCCGCAGGTCCACCCAGCAAAAATGATGGATAACCGTTTTCAGCATTGTCTTTGCAAGCACCAGCCATCCAGTGCAGGCAAAGAAGGGAAGTGGACGATGGATGATGACATGAAGCCAGTTCCCCATAAAGTGGCAGCCCTGGATCTTGCAGGGAAACCCTGAGAACAGGGTCTTATGTGATCCTGTGAAAAATCCCACCCAAGGGGTGTGTGGAGCTGGGAGAAGGTTCTGTACCAAGTCACTGGCTGAGAGCTGCTCCAAGGTGTAGCAAACCTCTGGCACACAGGCACAGAGCTGCCCATCTTCTAGAAAAACCCTGGAGGCTGAAAGATTCAGATGTTTCACCAGGCATCCCACAGAGGCACACTGACTTAGCGGCTGGCTTCTGGATTATGGGCAAGGCACTGGTGGTACCTACCTGAGCTGCTCCTAGATCTGATCTCAGGTGCGCGCTGCACAGGATGGCAGACAAACACGTAGCTGGAATGGGACCCAGCAAAAGGGAGGAGGAAGGTTATGTAAGAGAAGCAAGCAAGCAAAAAGGCTGCCCGCCATGCATTCGAAGTGCTATGTGGAACCTTGTGGTGACAGCGAAGACTGATTGATGAGCAGCACTTTGGGGATGATGGGGACACCAGCTCCCCATGCTCCTCCCTGGGCCTTTCACTCTGACATCTGCAGATGCTCCTCGCCCAGTCTCGGAGGTGCTTCTCTGCAGCAGGTGTGCAGCCATCTGCCTGCTCTTCCACCTGCTTGTTCTTCACACATTTTTATGATGCTGACTGGGTCTCCTTTCTCTCCACAGTGTCTTTACTTATTCATTCTTCTGCTAGGCTTGCCAATCATTTGCTAGCCCCCGGGTCCCTCATTCTAATGCATTGTTAATGACTCCTATTGGATGTCCCCAGCCCGCCAAGTGGAAAACTATGAAAGCTCTTCAGTGTTGGAAGGGGAGGGTGCACTGCCACCCCCACAGTTCAAACCATTCCACCAGCCTTTGCTGACACTAGAATGAGGAGAGGGTCAGGGGTGCCACTCCATTGTGGACGAGGATCCTTACAGGCCAGCGAGAAGCACATACGAACAAGCCTGTGTGCAGCTGTGTCTCTTACCTGTGATTTCCTTGGACCCTCCATTGGTGTGCTTAAAGCGCTCTCCTTCTACTCGGACACTAGGGCAGAGCACATCTGAGAAAATCAAGAGAAAACAGGCTGATGAGAAAACACACCCACTGTCACCCGTGACAGCAACCAGATCCCATGGCAGGGCTCAGGGTCCCAGCAGCTACAGGAACTGTGGATAGCTCCATGCTCATTAACTCTTTCATGTGCTCACATTCTTGTTGAGCACCAACTCTTTAATATTTTATTTATTCATTTTTCAAGCAGAGAGAGAGAGAGAGAGAGACCTTGTGGGTCTGGCTTACGTGGGCACTGGGGAATTGAACCAGGGGCCTTAGGCACTGGAGGCAAGTGCCTTAGCCACTGAGCCATCTTTCCAGCCCTAAGCACCAACTCTTTAAACACCATGCTTTGCATGTACTTGGGCAAGCATGTGATCAAGACATTGCTGTCACCTCCAGTGATCTCAGCCTCATCCAGTAGAGGGAGCCACAAACAAAAACCAATGTGGGCAACACACTCCGGGATGACAGACGCATGGATGGTAGATGGGACGCTGAGAACACAAGTGTACCTCCTAACCCGTGTAAGGACAGCAGACTTTCCAAGGAAACGTTCCTCTTAAAAGAACAATAAGAGAACAAAGGTGAGGCAGGCTAGGGAGCCTCACCTCTGGAGGTGTACTGGTGTTCACTTGTGTATGAAAATGCCAGGCCCTGAGTTGGCAGTCAAATGGGAACTGTGTGTCAGAGGGTGGAGAACCAAAAAGATGTCCCTTAAGCCACCCTGTTGAGCTTCAGCTACAGCTCTGAGAAAACCCAGAGGAAGCAAAATTTGTCAGTTATACCAAAAACATGAGTAATATAATAAAAACTTATACTTAATATACAAATGTCTTATCTTAAAGTTTTCAAGAATCTTCACTTCAAAATCTTTAAAAGGGCTAAAGAGATGGCTCAGTAGTTAAAGGCAATTGCTTGCAAAACCTGATGACCTGGGTTTGATTCCCCAGTACTCACATAATGGCAGATGCACAAAGTGATGCATGCATTTGGAGTTCACTTGAGGTGGCAAGAGGCCCTGGCATGCCCATTCTCTCTCTCTCTCTCTCTCTCTCTCTCTCTCTCTCTCTCTCTCTCTCTCTCTCTCTCTCTTTCTCTCTCGCTCTCTCATCCTCTCTTTCTCTCTTCCTCTCTTTCTCTCTCTCTTCCCCTCAGCTTACAAATAAATAAATGATTTTTAAAGTCAACTGAGCTGGGCGTGGAGGCTCACACGTTGACTCCCAGCAGTTTGGCAGAGGTAAGAGGACTAACAATAGTTCTAGGCCCCCTAGAGACTGCATAGTGAATTCCACATCAGCCTGGGCGAGAGCAAGACCCTCTCCCAAACAAACAAACAAACTAATTAACAAACAAGATCAACTGAAAGTTAAATGAACTCCTGGTCTCACAAGGAGTTCTAGCTCTGACTCTCAATGTGCTCCAGCCAAGTGCTGACTTGAGGAGCCAGCAGCCAGCAGCTTGGCGAGTTCTTTGGGTCTGCCATGATGTGAGCCTACTGACAGAGAAGTACCCCCTCTTCCTGTCCCTACACACACACACACACACACACACACACACACACACACACACACACACACACCTGTTGTAGGGTACTTTAGAGACTGGACTAGAGGAAGCTCAGAAAGCCCTAAGGAACTGTAGCCCTGGAAAAAGGAGACACTGTCTTAAACTTGGCACCTGAGGTATTTGGTTCCCTCCCTGGAAGCTGTCATATATGATTATTGTTTTAATCACACATTACAGGCAAGTCCACCATCCCCCACTTCTGTGTGCAGTAAGTGCCTCCTTCTCCTACTTGGGGACATCGGGACTTCTGGGGCCCCTTTCGCTCATAATAGTAAGGGGAAATGAATGAGATCTCCCTGCTTTGAAAGAGGTATTTTTAATGTTGATCCTTAAAGGCACCACCAAGTCTGACAAGCCCTAGGGAAGGGGTTATTTTGGAAACAGCACCCAGATGTCTGTCTAGGACTAAGTCTGAGAGAAGATCCAGGCGCTAGGCCGTATTTAGAGAGCTCCACCCAGGACAGCACACAGCTGTAGGGTGGCGATCAATTGCTTTAATTTTGGCAGTCCTTCGGAGAGCCAGGCGGGGATTGTGTAATTTAAGTGAGACTAAAATGCACAAGGAGTTGACTCAGAAGATCCCATCCTCAACGGTGAGCAAACTCCCTGGAGGCTGATGCTTACAGCTTGAGGCAGACTGCCCCATGGAGTCATGTCTGCTCATGTCTCTAGGGAAGAGCCTCGTTCTGGGACCCAGATGGCAAGTCCAGTCTGAACATACCAAACACAGAAGTGATGGTGTGTCTTCTTAAGGGAGGCAAGACTTGCCCACATGGCTTTGAGGAATCATTCCCCAAACAACTGCCAATTACCACGGGCCTTCGGGCCATGTCATTCCAGAGGCTCAAGTGGTAACGCACAGCCCACCTGGTTGAGTCAGCCCAAAAGGCTTCCAAAGAGACCCTTCAGTTAGGCTCCCCAGCAGTGTTAGGTCTCTTGAGGTTCGCCTGTGTGATGGTGAATCTGTACCATCCCTCACAGGCTCAGGTTCTGAACTCAGGGAGCCACGCTTTGAGAAAACCTGGAAATTTTGGGAGTCCAGGCCAATCGGTAAGAAGTAGCTCACAGGGAGAGGCCTCTGAAGGCTCCACCTGACCAGGTTACTCTCTCCTCTTTCTGGTCTGCTGGGACTTGAACAGCTTCTGTCACACGTTCCCTCCATCACAAACTGCTGTGACAACATGCTGACACCACTATTAGAGACCAAATCCTCTGAAGCCACGATCAAAAGCAAATATTTTCTCCCTTGAGTATTTTCTGTCAGATCTCATGGTCACAGTGACAGAGATGAACACAACCTCCTGAGGGGGAGCTAGGCTGAGCATCGCAAACACTTTCTGTTGTCCTGAAGTTCCCTTTGGCCAAGACAGAGCCACATCTTGGGTAACGACCTGTTTGTTTGGTTTTTTTTTAATTTTAAGTCTTAAATATATATTTATTGTCCATAATGAGTTACATTATTCAGTGGGCAAACAATGAGTTGTTATCCCCAATTCCCCAATGCCCCCCTTCCCATCCCCAATCAGCTGGATATCCTCCTCTGTGTACCATATGGATCAGTCCTTGTGGCAGGGGACCCTGGATAGCCTGGTACTCAGCCCGGACCTCCTGGCTCAAGTGTGTTGTTGCTGAAGGGTGCCATGCCTCTGGATAATCTCCCCCACCACGGCTCTTACAATCTTTCGGCCCCTCTTCCGCATAGTTCCCTGAGTCGTGGTGGATGAGTATTAAGGCTGCTTTAAGGTTGCGAGTTTAGGGGTCTTTGTGTCGAAAATCATTGGTTTCTGTCTCACTGGCTTATCCTGTGTAGATTAAATGTCTGTGGCTGTGGGTCCCTCGTTCCTCCTGTCCTTCTCTGCGAGGTTCCATATGGATCCTCCATGGTATGACTGTGGTGGCTCCTCTCTTGCCAGAATCTCAGGTATCAGCCTACGGTCGGTTGGTATTGTTTGGTTTTTTATTTAAACCAAAACATATATTGAGCTCCAGATATCCTCCAAGTACCCACCTTGTTCGAAGGATGCAGCAATGGAGAAGACACCATCACAGCTCCTACCACTTTGTCTTCCCCACCATGATGGACACTGAGGGTCAGCAGAGCTCAGGTGCCGTGGAGCCCTGGGATGGGTGCTCATTTCACTCAACAAGAATGTGACTACAATCCCGTGGTGCCAAGAGATGACAAGGCGTCCCAAAGCAACCCCCTCTCCTCCCTTCTAAGTCATGAATGCTGACTAGGTACCTGGCACTAAATTGATCTGGGCATTACATAACAGATCCAATGACAAGCTCTCCATGTGAGGAAGTATTGCAAAAGAGCTCTGAGGAAAGTGCTGGGTGAGGGACGAGGGACAGCAGGTGGCTGGAGGCCAAAGATACCTCCACTGACTTGAAGAAGGATGGACGGGAGAACATAAAGGTAGAATGAGGAGAGGGACCCACTGGAGGTTAAGAGAAGGGTCTGGAAGTAGGAGGACCACAGACACCACGGCTAGGGGATGGCCATCAAAGGGAAGCAGGATGTGAGGGCACAAAAGGCACCTGAGATGAGGTACCCTGGTATTGGCAGAGCAGGAGTGGAAGCAGAGACCATCCTGGAGCCCACCCTGCGACCAGGGAAGTGGTAACGGTGGTTAGTCCCCATGTGATGGCAGTGGCAAGAGGCATCCAGTTGATCACCTGTGAAAATACACTACATACCTATGTCTTAGAAAGAATCTGCTGCCCCATGTTCCTGAGACTGCCAGGATCAGTTCAGGATCAGCTCAAGCCAGAGGAATTGTCTGCGGGCACTGGAGATACCAAATCAATATTCCAAAAACAGCTGGATCTACAAGGCTGGATTCCAGACCTCAAGACCTGGGTACTGGTTGCTAACTGGGATCTGGAAGTTTCTGGGGAGCGGGTGAGATTCAGATATGGAGAGAGGGAAAAGCAGAGGCCTGAACACCAGGTCTTGGGCCTGGCAAGGTGGGGACTGGCAGCAAAGGAGGCAGAGAAGGGTGACCAGCAAAGTGATAGCAGAGCCAGGGGACCGTGATACTGATGTGTAGAGGCTCTGGCAGCAGTCAGTCCTCTGCAGATGCCACCTTTCAAGAAGAGGCCGACATTCCTGGGACTTGACAGCACACTGGTCATCGGTGCTGACTCAGGGAGATGCCAGAGTGAGACAGCAGGGACAACAGCTGGATCACAGCTACCTGTCCTCCTCACCTCTGCTCTTAGAGATGCTCTGAGCAACCATCCTTCTGATCTCTTAACCAGGACTGATGTAGGAGCTCCCTGGAAAACACTCATGCACACACACACACACACACACACACACACACACACACACACACACACTCTAAGGGCCCTGAGTGTCTCTTTTCTCTCATAGAGTCTCCATTCCTGGACACTGACCTCTCTAGTTACACAATCTGCCATCTAGTCCCTGGAATTTTACAGGCAGGAGACAGCCAGCCTAGGAAAGGTGAGCCAATAGTGCAAGATGGGAGGGACGCCCAGGGAAGACACTTCTATCTGGAGTTTATATCCTGATACCACAGAATCTGACTTGGGGATCAGGAGGAAGCCCTAATGATCCAATCATTGGGCCCTGGTTCTACAAAGGAGGAATTTCATGTCTAAGAACTGCCTCATGATTCAGGACTTGTTATAATTTCGAGCTACAGCCACATTCGGACAGCAGCAGCTGGGGTGACCTTCCTGTGGGTTGTTCCCAAAGGTAAGTGTGCAATGCACACTCTGGAATGAGGGCTACTGCCCAGGCTCTCCTCCTCTCCAGCTCTCCACCCACCAGGGCATTGCACTATGGGGAGAGATAGGCCCACAATGGGGTCACCCACCCCTATGCCTCTCCATGGCTATATTTTCCCTCATCTACAGCTTGGACTCTGTAGACCCATCATTCAAAGCCCTGAGAAGGAGGCAGAACTCTCCCTGGACTTCAAGCCTGCTTCTGGCTACCCAGGACCAGATCGCTCACACTCGCCAATCTCCCTTTCCGGGTCAGCTCACCATTCTGTTCCAGACTCCATGACCACATCTCTATTCCAATGCCTTCACCCCTGCCTCTCCACCTTCCCTTTTTATTTCTGACCCTCACAGTGACCTTTTTCTCCTTTGTTCAAGCCCCATCAGTGGAGTAGTGGAGCACTTGGCATCCATTGGTCTCCACACTGAATGTGGCCCACTCGTCTGAACTTTTCCATCCGTCACAACAAAGTTCAACATAAAACAGCATCTTCAGTGCCTTGCTGTCCAACTCAGAGCACAGCTCTGAATTCCTCCCAGGACACAGGACCCTGTGGAGCTGGCCTCGCCATGCTCCACCCCTCACTTTGTGCTATGGCACAAGCTCCGTGCCCTGGCCCTTCTGCAGCCAACAGGGAGACCAATAAAGTAGCTTCTCTGACCTCCCACTGGCTGTGTCCTCAGAAGACCTCTGACCTCTGACCTAAGAAGAGCCTTTCTTGCTTGCATTCTCTCATCCTCTCTCCCTTGTCTGTACCCGGCAGAGCACTTACAGTTTCCATCCCATAACGTTTTGATTACATGATCTGTGCCTCAGCGACCTACGCACTATTTCTTGCTCACTTACGGGGATTTAATTGATATTTAATTCAAATTATTTCCTGCATAGATAAGCACAGTGTTTGCAATACAGTTATGAAGGGATTTGTCATTTCAGTTTGCTTCTCATCATATGAGGGAACTGATCTGTGACTTCCAGGACACCTGGACACCAGGCAAGGTGGATAGTGGACAGGTACCCCGCATCACATTGCCCCAGCACATCTAATAGCTTAACAGGTTTGACCTTCACATTGGTGAGATAGTTGAGCCCATTTTACAGGTGCTGAAACTCTGCACAGAAACACTAGGTAATAATGAAGAGGCAATAAAAGTCAAACCCAGGTCTGCCAGCCTAAATACCCAAGCATTTAACCATGGAATGAACTGTAGGGTCTCTGAGGCCTCCAATCAACCATATTTTTAAAGGTTCACACCATGGATCCATATGTCCTCTCTTCCCCATTCTTCCTTCTAACACTGGTCATTTATGCTTCTGTCTGTGTGTCCCACTGAAAGGCATAAGAACCCTTTATAAATGATCTGGCAGGCATGCTGTCCACGTGTCTGTTACCACATAAAGCAAGATAGACTGACCAGATTTCCAGAAACTGGAGTTGATATTTCACAAGAGCAAGCACAAGTTTTCAATGAAGTTTTTTTTTTTCTTTTTCTTTTTCTGAACAACTTCATGCAGGTTCTCCCAGTGTGTGAGCCACAAGGACAAGGGTCCTAAATGTCCTGAGCATTCTTTCTTGTGCCGTGCATGGAACTTTGTAGAAATAGCATAAGGGTGTGTATGGGAGTGGGCCTGTGTTGTGGGTGTGTCTCTGTGTGTTCCTATGGCTGACCAAGAATGCACATGTGTGTGTTGCTTGTGTGTATCACTCTGTGTGTTTGTGCATATATTTATGTGTGGTTAAATTAAAAATAACCAAGTCAATGTGACCCAAAGGTCAAAAACAAATAAAAGCAAGGGCATTTTAAAGTAAAATGAGACACCTAAACCATACAGGGTGGACCATTATTTTTCTTCATTCTTCCAGTAAATGCAGCTCAAATCGGAAGCATCAAAAATAGTCAACCACATTTTTTGGGAAGCCCTGAGACACTGTAACCTTGTATTACCACTTTCTCTTGGTAGTTTAATTAGAACAAAGTTAGCACAGGACAAGAAAATGGCTTGGAAATGTAAACCTCCTATGAATTTAATTATATAGATGCATATTCCCTGTATATAGGGAATATAAATATATATGTTCCTTGTATGTGTATATACACACACACACTGTTTTCAGATAATCTACTTGTGGTTACTATATTTTACCTGTTTATCAACTCCAAACAAAACCCACAATATGAAACTCATGCCTCCATGGGCTTGGACAGACATGACCCCAGTAACTGGGATAACTACATCCAGGAGGATGCAGCCTCCATTTTACTTGAATGACACCAGCACTTGGTTGGCACAGGTTCCACAGTTAGAGAGATGGCTTAGAGGTTAAGGCATTTGCCTGCAAAGCAGAAAGATCAGAGTTCAATTCCCCAGTACAAACATGAAGCCAGATACACAAGGTGATGCATGTATCTGGAGTTCATTTGCAATGGCTGGAGGCCCTGCTGTACCCATTTTCTTTCTTTCTCTCTCCGCCTCTCTCTCTCAAATAAATAAATATTTAAAAAGAATATATGGGTGGGGCTGGAGAAATGGCTCAGCAGTTAAGGTACTTGCCTGCAAAGCCCAACAACCTGAAATATATGCATATATCAGAAAAGTGACAACCAGAAAAGCTGGGGGTGCATGGCTCTTGGAGGGGAGAAATGGTCATGAATGATGTTGACCAGGACACAAAGAAGAATATATCTCAAGGAACCCTTCCCATCCCACACCATCTTAAGGAGGAGACAGAGGCCCCAGGGAATACCCTGCTCAAGGTCACCTCAGAAGCCGGCCATAGTGATTCTTATATAACCAGGAACAGAAAATTGTTTGCAAAGGATCACATGATAATCACTTCAGGATCGTCAGCCAAAGCAGCTTGCTGTCTCTGACAGGACACCTGGAGATGATGTGCCAAACTTCCAAGAATACAGAGCTTAAATCCTGATGCCCACCAGGGCTGGCATTCAGGTGATCACTAGACCAAGGCAGGCCTTTCCTACCTGTAAGGGCTGGTTCTCTTTATAGAACTTAGATAGATGAGCTCCTACCCATTCCTCTTTAGCCTCTGGATCCACCCAGGGAGAACATGTTACATGCATGTTCCCAGATGTGCCTGCTTGTATACGTAGTGTGTGATTCACAGTGAGCATGTATGAAGTGTGTAGTATATGTGATGCGATGTGTGTGTGGTATATGTGATGTGTGCTCGAGGTGTGGGTAGGTATATGTGATACGTATAAGGAAGACTCTATCTTCTCATAAAGGGGATTCTGGATCCAGGCCAAGTTTCGGTGTACTTTAATATTTTGTATGTGCATTTTTGCATAGACTTGTCATAGAAATGTCAAGTTTGATAGCAGTAATAAGAGTAACATTTAGAGCCACAATCAGCCAGTCACAAATTAGAATCTATCATCTAACTTTTACAGATGATGAACAGGCAGAAAGGAGACTGTTCATTCCATTGTCATTCTAGAGGGAGAAGTAACCTGCAAAAGAGTCATATTCAAAATAAACGGGAAAGTCTTGGTTTAGCTGGGGCTTTTAAACATGTGTCCACTGGCAGAAACATGTGAAAATATCACAGACTGGAGGAGAGGAGACAGATCCAAACCTCAGGCCCCCGGATTCATCTCAGTTCCTCTCTTATTACAGGTCAGATCATTTTCGGAGGGGTGGCACTGCACCATCCCTAAGAGGACAAAGGAGTAGCTGAGAGAAAATCGTGGCCTGTGGCCTTGCAAAGCTCGGCCCACCTGTCAGCATAAGCAGATAGACACAGATCAGCATGTGCTGTCCCACTTCAGAGAGGGCATTAGGGTTAGCATCGCCTTTGGGAGGAGATACCAATGACAATAAAAACAATAATGGTAATAGTAACATTAAGAAAGTGAAGCTACTGGGCTTGATGTCTTTCCTGACTACATGCACAGACAACTACTTTTTCTTCATATTACCATGTGCATGTACTAAGAGCACGTGCTCGGAGCCACCAGAACACCCAACACTTTACCGGCATTAACTCACTAGATCTTCCCCTACAAGGTGGGGAATGTGCTATCCTCTCCTTTAAGGGTGAAATAGTGAGGCAGAAGGTCACCAAGGTCACACAGGTGAGGCAGTAGGAGATCACTGAAGTCACAGAGGAGGAGCAGGGAGTTGGGAGGCTATGATTGGACCAGCACTGTTCCCTGCCTTACCTGTGTCTTAACTACACTAACCTTTGCAGGAGCAGACCCACACCCGTGAGAGCTCCTCACTGGTAAGTCCTGGACCACCTAGAACCTAAAATCCCAACAGGCGGTCATCAGATCAAGAAGAAAGAGGCAGTGCCATACAGTCCTTCACCCAGTTAGTTGGGTTCACTATGGGACATGAGGCAGAGCTGTGACTGGTTGAGAATAATCAGAGACAGAGAGTTTGGGGTTGTAACTTCCTTCTGGCTTCCTTTGTGAGTAAGGACATGCACCAGCCTGGACCCAGCTGGGGAGAGCTAGAGGATGAAGTTTTCATCCTTCAAGTATACAAATTAAAAATTAATTCATTAACCATAAACTAGGGTGGTTTTCATAAGTTTTTCATCAGTTTCAGTCACTTTCTAATAAAATTTCCTGGCACGTGATCAGAATTAAGTAAGGGATTACTATTTCTAATGAGTAACAAGACCATGACATTTTTTCCAAGATGAACTCCCAGTGACCTTGGGCTATAAGGCAGGGCCTCTAGTTGCTTCTTGAGGCCCATGCGGGCCCCGGTGCCAAGCCACAGTCCTGACACGGCTCTCTAAACCCACAGCTGGGCTGCCACCCCACCCAGGGAGAACAGCTGGGTGGATCACTTGTGGTCACATACATGTTCCAGATGTGCCTGCTTGTATACGTAGTGTGTGATGTGCAGTGAGCATGTATGAAGTGTGTGGTGTATGTGATGTGAGGTGTGTGTGTGTGTGTGTGTGTGTGTGTGTGGAATGTAGGTCTGCTCGAGGTATGGGTAGGTATAATTGGTATGTGTAAGGTGTGAGTTTATGGTATGCTTAGTGTATGTGATGTGCACGTAGTGTGGATAAGCTGAGAGTGTGAGGTGTGTGGTGTGTAAGTTTGAGACATGTGAGCTATATATGGCATATGTGAATGAGGTGTGTGTGGAGTGTGAAGCATATGAGTATGTGAGGTGTGTAAAGGGGATGTTAGGTGTGTCATGTTAAGTATGTGTGTGGAGCATGAGCTATATATGTGTGTGACATGTGTGGTGTGACTGTATAAATTCTTGTGTTAGCTATATATTTTATGTGTGATGTGGAAGGCGTGTGTAATGTGTGACGTTTATGTGGTGTGAGTGTGAGGATTGGGAGGTGTTATGGTGTGTATAAGGTATGCACTTAAGGCACGTGTGGTGTATGTGCATGGTACCTATGGGTGTTGATATAGGGGTGAGGGGATGACTATGGGTGCACGTGGTCAAGGGTCTTCCTGAGTTTATCATGGAGTCCTTGGCTGCCTGGGCAGAGGGGAAATGGAGGCGTCAGGAATGTGATCAGACAGACTTGGTAACTAGGGACAAAGTGGCCAGAAGGGTTGTGGTTTTTTTGATAACCTCAGAAGGCTCATGTTCAGAGGGAGTGGGTGACAAAAGAACTTCACAGGCCAGATGTGCCAACAACTGGCTCTTAGCCCTGCTCTGGGGTATTTTCAGCTGAGTCTTCAGAGGAAAGCCAGTGGCAGCCCTGAGTGTGGAACTCTGTTCAGACCAGAAGAAGCCTAGGAGCTGCCTCTCAACATTCTTCTGGCTTTATAAACTCAAGAAAGAAGCCACAAGGGGGATGCGAGCCACTGCTTGGCTCCCCTGCCCCAGCCCCCAACCACACAGGCCCTGTGGCCTTGGGTCTGCTCTCTCTGGCCCTGCCTGGGAGTCTTGGTCCACACATTTCAGCACGCATGGCTGTTGCAAGGCATCCAGCTCAACTCAACCATTCCATCCTGAGAGGCTGACTCTTATCCCTCTCCTAACTGGGCCCTTTGTGACATTGTGTCTTGTCTGATTCAAAGCACTGGTCACTGTAAGAGAGCACCCTGCCCACTTCTCCTTTCCTTCTGAGATGCGCCCCACACTGGGACCCCTATGCCTCAGAACAATGCCTGAGAGAAGTCAGGGCTCAGTACATATGCATTAAAATAATCCCAGAGTCCTTTAAAATCTGCCATTGTGAGGTGGTGTCTATAAATGTCCTTTGAGTCCATTTCCAATGCTATCTACTGGTGACATTTCTTATTTCAAACAGAAAAATGTGCTAAGTGAATCTGGAAGGGACCCCAACAGCAGACTCCCTAGGGAGGCTCAGTGGCCTGATTGGGAGCCAAGGCAGGATAGGGGCACAACCCAAATGGCCATCAGGGCCCACCATTCCAAGATTCCTGTTTCTGGCAGCAAGCAGACCTTCCAGGGAGTGCTAACCCCATGCTCAGGTAACAAAGACCCCAGGGATCTAAGTATGGCAGAACAGCACATTGACCCATATGCAGGGTCTCTCCAGTGAGAGGCCCAGTGATCACTCTCTGAATAGGAGAAGTCTCTCCCTTCCGACCCTGGCCTAGTGGCACTTGGAACACACAACTTATCAAGGGTCAAAGAGGGAGGGCATGCCTACGTGTCAGGAGAGTTAGAGCCAAGAGGAGGAGGTGCCCTTCTCTGAAGCCAGACCAACATCTCAGCCTTGCAGGTCAGGACCTGAAAAGTAGGAACCAAGAGTGCCCCTGACCCCATGGGTCAGGGGAGAGAGGACCACCTCAGCCTGTCCCCAGAATAGAAGTAGGTGGGGGCCTCCACCACAGCAGCTAGCTGGCATTTCGCAGATCTACTTATAGGGGCGATAAGCTATATAAAGTTTGTTGTGTGGCCACCACAGAGCCTGGGGTGGAGAAAGCTTTTAATTACAGTTGGGGCTCTGGGGCTGGGCCTATCCGTAGCCTCCACACCACCACACACTGCAGGAAGCTGAGGCTGAAGCTGGCTCCCCTGGGAACCTCAGTTAAGCCACAAAGAAACAGGAATTGGTTCTAGGAGATGATAACACTTCTCTGAAGGTGCCCAGGGCTGAGGGCAGAGTAAGCCACAGAACCATGGAGCAGCCCTGGGAGCCCACGGGTCCTCACAGCTGCCCTTCCTCCATGCGGTGCCCACACTGGTTGAAAGCAGAGCATGAGGAGGAAGAGGAGGGGGAGGAGACAAAGACCATGACTGTGATACTTTAAGCCCACACTATACTAGAGGTGCTGCAGACATGACTTCTAGCCCCAGTTTATAGGAAGGAAAGGACATAGTTGATGTATAGTGATAAATGGGAAGACCCCAAATTCAGGAAAATCGTGTAAGATGCTAAAAACCATACAGGTCATAAGTTTAAAGGCTCAAAATTGAAGACTCTACATCCATTGTTTCACACTAGCACCCCACCACTCAAGATGCCAATGAGACCCTAGCATGTTACCCCCTGGGTAGCTACATCCACCTGTGTAAAAGGCCCAGCACTCGGGAGACAGAGGTAGAAGATCGCCATGAGTTCGAGGCCATCCTGAGACTACATAGTGAATTCCAGGATTGCAGGTCAGCCTGGGCTAGAGCAAGACCCTACCTCAAAAAACCATATATACCTCTCTCTATGTAATTATATATGTATGTAATACAAAAAATGAAAGAAATTTTACTAACATAGCAAACACTAATTTTCAAAATTATTATCATTTCAATGTACACATGGGAGAAAATCCATGAAATATAGAGTGTAGTGAACTTTCTTTTCATGTGAAATCTACCCAATCCAGTGTGGACATTACACTCAGCACTTCTCGGTTTGAGCCCATTCCTAGTGCCCAGTAGACACACATTTGGACAGTGTGTCCCCACATGTAAAATGACAGTGTGGACATTATACCAGCACTTTGCGGTTTGGGCCAGCCCTGTTCCTAGTGCTCAGGTGTCACATAACCATTCTGTTGGCTTTGTTCCTTCAGAGAACCCTGACTCACCCCTGGTAGACAAACCATTGTCCCTCAATGTGTAACACATCAATGTGAACCTCCCTCCTCCTCGTGGCAAGGGAGATGATGGAGAGAGACAATTTTCTGCAAAACACTCCACTAACGGCATGGCATCTCCCTTAAGTTCTGCTCCCTGACCAAAGCTGCACTCTATAAATTCCTGCCTATGTTTGTCTCACTGTACGAAGCAGGGACACAGCTTTAGCTTGACTCAGCCTATCCCAGCCAGGATGCCTTTTCTAGACTTGCACCAACCTTACACAACACAGATAAGGATTTCCGGTTGCAGGACATTCTCACTCTTTGTTTTTGGAGAGGTGGGGATAGGTCAGGACACAAGTCTGTTCAGCATGCACAAGTACAAGTGAGCATAATCTGCCTCGACTTCCATTAAGAAGTGTTTAGGGATCTCTGCCTGAACACCAGGCTCAGTCTCAGGAAGTAGGGAACTCCTAGAAGCAGACTTATTCTTGGTGTGACATGAATATACCTATAAACTAGTACACATAAAATGCAGATGAGGAGCTGGAGAGATGGCTTAGCAATTAAAGGCTCTTGCTTGCAAAGCCTGATGGCCTAAGTTTAATTCTCAATCACCCACATAAAGACAGATGTACAAAGTGGTGTGTGCGTGGAATTCATATTCAGTGGCAGGAGGCCCTGGTGCGCCCATACTCTCTATCTCTGTCTGCTTCTATCTCTCTTGTAAATGAATGAATGAATGAATGAATAATAAAATATTGTAAAATTCAGGTGATGATTGGCATAAATACTATACAGTGTAACTGTCACTTGCCTGATGTACAGGAGGACAAGCATCCTGAATACCTGTCATATGGCCCAGCAGAGAGAAATTATTCAGAGTATGTTGGATGCTTGAATGAAAGAGTGAATGAATGAAATGAGTGAGGTGAATAAATGTTTATTATATTGCATATCTGTTACATAAAGATTGAATGAATGAAATAGATTGAATGGCTATCATGATACATGGTTGTTTAATGAATGAAATGAGTTGTATCCAGCTGGATGATTACTACATAAAATAAAGCCCCCACTGTTAGCCTGCGATTTTCCCTCTCATCAATCATTATGAAGGCCTGTGCAGAATGGTTACCATTTAGTTCAAGCTGTGATGTGCTGTGTGTGTGTTATTTCTGGTGTTTGGATTCCATGATGAAACTCCATTAGATCTTTCCAGATGTTTCCAATATGCTATTGTTAGCTCTTATTTTGCTTTGCTTTGTTTCCACTTGAAGTGACTGTGAGCGGATTGTGTGTGTCACCAGAACAGACCAAGCTCACAGCAGTGTTGACAGGAATGGCTTCTCCTTTGGCGGCTGAGTGTTAACTTAAATCTTGCTTCCACTTAGGTATTTAGAGAATCCCCCTTATGGAGGGTCCCTGAGAGTCCTTTTAGGGTATCACAACGTACATGTGTTGCTCTGGGCTGGTCTGAATTTATTTCTCCTTTTCTCATGTGTCATATGTGATCAGTGTGAACCTAGATCAATCTCTAAACCCAGCCCTGCCCAGGTTTAATCTAACCGAGTTTCCCTGTTCTAACTGCCCCCACTGTCTCCTCCTGCTGAGTGTGTCCTGCCCTCAGTGGTGACCCTGGAACCTCAACATCAGAGGGCTTGACAAGAGGATGTAATGAGGGCAAATCAAGCCAGTTATGCCAAGTTCGTGCTGACCTTCACTTAGTCTCTGAACATCGATGTCCTCATGGGTTGAAAAGGCCTTTGTCACCAATGAGAATTCTCCCAAAGTCGGAAAGGCCTAGTCATCAGTGCTAACCTCTCCCAAACCTAGTTCTCTGTGGGTCCAGCCATCTTGTAAAGGGACAAGGCCTTTTTCCTGCTGTCCTAATAACCTATTATCTGATGGTGCTCTCGCGCTACCTAACACCCTAAAATGTCCTCCCTCATCTTTGCACACAGAGCCTGATGGATTGAAAGTCTGACCCCAGCACCCATAGGTGTTACAGCTCACTAACGTGTGTTTCAGCACCCCTCAGTCACGTGGCTCCGCACCCATCAGTATGCATATTTCATGAGCATTCCTCCTCCAGAGAGCCATCCTCAGCATTCCTTCTCCGCCACCATACAAGGACCCAGGCAGAATTTATGCACCTCTGTAACACGTACTGTCTTTCCTGGAGACCAGGAACCCCCACCCTAGGGATAGGAGCTGTCTCATCTTTCTCCATAGTTCCAGAAATCAGCAAAGGCCACAGAGATGTATCTAGGTCCACAGCAAGTGCCCACCTCATAAATGAGATTAAATATTCACAGAAAGGCCTGCCACTAAGGGAATCTAGAGTCATTCCAGTTCCTGGAACGATTCAGTTATTTCCTCACTGGACTTCAGGCCAGACGCATCTCTGCATTCCTGGGACCAGACTTGATCTTGTCCTTCTGAGCCATACCCAGCTGTCCCTGCTACCACTGCCCTGCTTCAAGCTCCTCCCAAGGCTGCCTGTGCTCTTGGCAGAAGTCAGACACTCAGCTTCCCAGCCAGGGGCTGCTCAGTCCCCCGCAGTGGTGGGCAAGACAGTCTACCCTCCGGCCATCTCCACCTCACATTAGCCTCAAAGTATAGCTCCCAATGAGCTTGGAGGAGAAATCACACAGTACCCACTGCCACATGAGCAGGACAAATGTCAACCCCCACCCAGGAAGCAGGCAGAGACAGAAACTGGAGACAGACTGGGCAGAGAGCAAAGCACTCCATTCTTATCTTTGGGCAAAAGGCTACCCTCAGAATGACTTCACTAGAACTCTCTGCCTGCTTGCTGCCAAGCACCCAGGCCACTCCCTCTTCCCCTGGTCACATTCCAGAAAAACAAGTTGGAGACCTAGGGTTACCTCCTCCTAGGACAGCAGGTTACCAGCATCTGGGAAACTCAGTAGACACAGGGAGCCTGTCTGGGACCATTTTCTTGCCTGTCCACTCACTGTATCCCTTTGGGAGACCTGCAATGTGCCAGGCACTTCCTCAGACCTTAGATGCTCTGAGCAATCAGACGCCTTTAATCCCCAAGACCTTTCCACATCTGCCCCCATCTCTGCCACTGGGGACAGAGGCCAACCAGGTCCTACGATGACAGGCTCTGCTGGATGTGGGCTGTTGTTAGACCCTTAGTAGTGCTGACTTTGGGAATGGTGGCTCCATCTGTGTCTGCTTCTGCTTCTTGCCTAACTTGACCTCCCCTGAGCCTGGCTGTGGGCTCTGCCCACCGGCCCTCCTGTTGGTGGTGCTGCCTTTGGAAGAGACAGAGTTCTACAGGAAACCAGAGGGCACTCACTTTCACACAGTCGACGCCTCAGCTTGCCCCGGATCTTGTCTATGGCGTTGAAGTCAGACACGTGGAAGACATGTGCAGATTTGGGCTCTGAAGCTATCTCGTCCAGCTCCTCTTTCAGCGCTGCGCCCACACCCACGGCGAAGATGCGGATGCCGGCTGCATGGGCAGCTGCCGCGGCCTCCAATACCAGGTCCTGGCTTCGGCCATCTGTCAGGAGGATGGCCACCTGCTTGAAGGCACGGTTCCCAGGCCGGCCACCTGCCTGTGCGGAGAAGCTGCGGCTGGTGATGTAGCGCAATGCGTCACCTGTGTTGGTGTTGCCCCCATGGTAGGGGATGTGCCAGGCTGCAGCCTTGACCTCCGCCCGAGAACCAAAGCGACCCAGTTCAAAGGCTGTGGTGGGGTGGTCACTGTAGTGCACCACTCCTACACGGGTGTGCTCAGGGCCTACTTCGAAGGTATCCACCAGGTTGGCCACCCACTTGCGGACCTTCTCGAAGTCCTCCTTGCCCACACTGGAGGAGGTGTCCAAGAGGAAGACCAGGTCGTACTGCACACTCTTACAGCCTGCATGGGTAAGAGAGAGAAAGGGTGGCCAGGATGAATGAGTCGTGGAAAGGGTATGTGCCTACAGATGTGGTCACCAAGGCCACACAGACCCATCTCAGATGCCTGCCTGCTCTACCTCTCACTGACCACTAGCAGCAAGCCGAGGCTCAGAGTCTGGAAGGGCCACAAGGCAAAATGATGAGTCTTTCTGAAGTCGCTGTGAGGGTCAGCTGAGGGTATGGGACCTTCCATTAAATAAATCACTTTGGTGGTTTGAACGAAATTTCCCCCATAGACTCATGTGTTTTGAATACTTGGTCCCTAGCTGGTAGCATTGTGGGGTCTTTGGAAGGTGGAGCCTTGCTGAAGGAGGTATGTGGCTGGGAGTGGGCTTTGGGGTATTATAACTCAGATCCAAGCCCACTATGGAAACTGCTTCCGCCCAGCTAATGTGATAAAATGTGATGCCATTCTGCGTTGTCTGAGCTGTGTGGGATGCCATGCTTTCCCCTGCCATGGTGAAACTTGCTCTCAAAACATCAATAGGAAGTTAACTGCTAGTCACACCCATGGAATGCCAATATGGGGCAAGCATTGGAGTGTGGGTCTATGTGATCAAATTATAATATATATACAAACATATGTGTGTACACAAAAGTGTCAAAGAACATATAAAAAGTGACTTTATTAGTACTTTTAAAAATCTGCTACAAATAATGAATGCCCGTTTCAGAAAAATCAGAAAAGGCAATCAAAACCTGTTTTGTTAGCTTGTTTTTTTAATGGGGGTTCTGCATGTGTGAAGTATGTGCGGTGTGGGGTGTTTGGAGATGTGGTGATGTGTGCACCCCTGCACACGTGTGCAGAGGTCAAAGAATCACAGGTATCATCCTCTGTGATCACTCATCTGTGTATTTCCTTGAGATTCTCCTGTCTCCCATGAACTCTGCAGGACTGGATGACATGTGCTAGTGGCCATACCCAGCTGGGTGCTGAGGGATCAAACTCATGGAGAACCAGGCCCTCTCAGACCATGCTTGAGGAGCCACTCCCCCACTGAGCCATCTCCCTAGCCCCTCAAACCCCATTTGAAATGAGCATGACCCAGCTATATGAACAGAAAACCACCGTTCAGTCCTGACGTGTATCCTTGGTTATTGTCTTTTCCCTGGACTTACTGTTGGAATGGGCAGGTACCAGGCACAGGGTGTATAAGGTGTTTCCCACATCCAGCAGTATACTGGAAGCTCTTTTATGGCCAGGTTGTGGCTACATAGCATGTACTGCATAAGCGGACATAATTTATTTTACTCCAGGCTTTCCTGTTAGATATTTAAATACCTCATAGCATTGCACAATCAGGAAGCATATACACATATATAACATTCATGTAGTGTAAATATACAGCAGTTCTATAATAATGTATATATTTATATTTACATATCTATAAATATAAATTTATATAACTGCATAATTATTTTGATTCAACAAAATATATTTTAAATAAATAATAATTTTTCTCCTGTACATAGCAGCGCTGTATATGGTGCCTACTTGGCCATTTCACAATTAGGAGGAAAACGCTTTTCTTAAGCTCCAAATTCATGTGCACACATGTAGGAGGACCAATGAAAAGCCCTATGGACAAGCCCAAACACAGGGCTCAGCCCCGCCATGGGCAGCAGCCCCAGAGATCTCCGGAAGCACCTGGTTACAAAAACTGGGGTAATAAAAACAAGAACACATTTTGGGAAAATGCTACATGGACCATGGTCATAAAACTGACTCTGGGATGGCCGCATGAGAAAAAGCATGTCTTGCTCAGTAGAGACCCTGGGATGTGTCATCACTGCAAGGGTTTCTCACTGAAAGGTATCTTCCTACCCACTGACTCTGAATGTAGTGATTTAACCCCAGAAAGCAAGAACATTGGTGGGGGATATAATGAACATCACAGTTGCATGACCAAATGAATCGTGGAGAAAATGTATCCCGTCATCCAGACAGAACGACTGAAGTAGAGGTCGCTGGTGCAAAAGCAGGCAGACACCATGGAGGCTGCACCAAGGAAGGAAGCATTTTCAAATGCTGGGGATGAGAGAGCTGTTCACAAAGTGGGTTTAGTAGGACAGACTTCCTGGGAGTAAGTGCTGTGCTTGTGGGTATGTGTATGTGTGTGTGTACAGCCACACAGCATTGTGGATGAATGTTATGATTTTTTATTTTCTGCTCTTATATTTGCAAAGCAATTCAGATTACAACCCAGAAAAACAAGAGTTATATGTAATAAAACACACACAAAAAATAATAAAATAAAATACTTCACTGTCTGGCCTGAGATGATGCCTGTCTTGAATAACCCACATCTATATCTCCCTCCAGTTTTCAAAATCTAAGACTCAGCCTTCTGGGGTGCTGAGTGACATCCCAGCCCAAGCAGGTTTGTCCTTAACAGGATTAGACCTTTGAAGGGTGTTTGTGCAAATGTATGGACTCAAGGATTATTCCTGGGAGTTTTTCTCCTTTTGTCCTTGGGACAATGATGGCCCAATCTAGTCAGGATAATTGCTGCTGTGGGCCAGGCAAGGCCACCAAGCAAGCTGTAATTCTAGAGCAAATTTGATTTAAGGTTGCAGAAGGTTCATCCATTCAGGGTGCCTCAACCAGGGACCCTTTGAGCTGTGGCACATTTTCTCCTGCAGGGTATAAACGTGCTAGGTTGTGGGCATGAGAGGAGGAAGTGTAGAGAAAGTTTACCATGTAAGCCTTGGCCTTGCAAGTGACCACTCTTGCCACAGCCCCTCTGCAGGAACCTGTGTTCACTCTGAGATGAGGGTGGGAGGGACCAGGAGGGCCTTTCCAGCTTTGATTCCGCTGTGCACTGAGGGTCCAGTACAGAATAGAACAGTATGTCTTGGATCCAGTATGGATCGCTGATGCCCTGTGGCCCATCCTCAGCCAACCCATCACCATGAGCAGGGACAATATAAGGCAACAGTGTGCTGGATACTGTGGACACTGGCTAGCTTGTGCTCCTGAGCTCTCTTTCATGTCCCAGCACTAACCAGAGCCTTCCCCATGACAGGGTCCCAAGCCCAGTGGGGCAATGAAACCATCCCATCACCTCGGCCCCTCCTGACCTCAAGATGTTCATTCACCAGTGAACAATCCTAGTCTTGGGTCCAGTCCACAGGCACTTTCTCATCCCATTCTGGAAACTTCCCTGGCTAGACTCCAGTGTGTTGATTTCTCCTTGCACTGTGCTCCCAGGCCTTCACAGAACAGAGCACCACAACAGCCCCTGACCCAGCTCCCACACAGGCTTAACCTGTCAGAGCAACTTGTTTGCTCTCTCCCTCCCGATCTTTCTCCCACACACAGTGAGCACACGTGATCTCACACACACACACACACACACACACACACACACACAGGCACTGCCACACCTTCACACATTCACTCAGTGTCACGTATACCCTCTGTGCTAGTTTGAATGGATGTCCCCCAATAGATTCAAGAGTTCATTAAAGTTTTTCTCCAGCTGCCAGGCTGGAGGGTATGTCACTTTGGCCAGATCCTAGGGTCCAGCTCTAAGGTGTTTTGGGGGTGGGTCTAAAATTCCAGCTATACATATACAAAGAGCAGTCTGAGCTCAAGCCTCGAGTTCCTGCAATTTTCAAGTGTGAATGTGCTTGCTAGCTTTTGGAGTTGCTGGTGATGGGTTTCTCTCTCTGCTTGGACCTATGAAAGGAGCCAGCTTCTTTCGCCATTATAGAACTTCCCCTGGATCTGTTACTTCAATAAATTCTTCCCTCCCAAAACTGCCTGGTTTAGAGACACATCCCAGCAGCGTGTGGCTAACTATGACACCCTCTCTCACACTATCCATGGTCACACTCTTTCACATCCATTCTCTCTCATACACAGGCTGGACAGTCTCTCGGTCTCACACACACTGTACCACATTCTCACACATTTTGTTCTCACTGGCCATATGGGAGCAGATGGTTCCCCCCATACACACATCGGCTGCAGACAGCTGACAGACACTTTCTGGATTGCTGACACTTTTGTACACAGAGTCCGTCAAAAGCTCACTCACAGGCCCACACACTCACTGACACATATGCACACAGACTCATGCATGTTGATTGCCCACCTGCACGCTGGGCCTGGCAGCCTCCGTGCCCTCCCCACAGGAGTAGTATCCACAGCAGGCAGGCCGCAGCCCTCCCTCGGGGGGCCATCATTGCTCTCCTGCTCTTGGGAACAAGCGTTTCTTGGCCAGGAAGAGACATCGTCAGGGTCTAGTGGAGCATTTCCTGTGTAGAGAAAGACATACTCTGAGGCATGCTCAGCTGCTAGAGAGAGTGCCACAAGAAGCAGAGAGGGCTCCCATACCCCGCTGCTGGCTGTCCTCGGCCCTCAGTGTCACCTCTGCACACAGACAACAGTGCAATCCGAAGAGCAAAGCCAAGTGAACTGACTGGTCCCCTCCTGGGTGCTTTTGTCTGTCCCTCCATCCATCCAACTAGAAAGTGCATCCTAAGGACTCACCAGACCTCTGGAAAGCCAGGGGATGCACAGAGGTGTAGCCAAGGTCCCTATGCAGGGGACCTGCAGCCATGCCCAGAGCCCTTCAGGAGCACCATCCCAGTGCCTTTCTTAACATGGCCCATAGACCTGCCATGTCCACCACCCCTGACCTCACATTGTCCTCACTGGACCAGCAGGCTGTAGCTAGTAGCTGTGGACTTTCTAGAAGCGTCTCACCTATGGCAGGTCTACAGTTGACCGTCCTCTCTGTGGAGGTTTCCCTCTGCCCAAAATCCCACACTCACTAAAAGCTCTGCTCACTGATACTCAGCTGGGATGTTGCTTCTCAGGAAGCCCTTCCCAGACACCCCTTCCCCGTAGATGGGGGACATCTCAGATATCTCCAATGAACTACAAGCTCCCCCCTGGTTAGCAATGTCACTTTATCCATTTGTCCCATTGCCCCAGCTTGCACCAGATCCATAACATGGATTAGAACCGTGTGTGTATGCTTAGCTTGTCTCTATGAGGGGAGTGGGAAGTGAAGGATCTTTCAAAGTGTCTCCAAACACAAGTGTTTGCAATGGAAGGGAGGTTACTTAAAGGCCATAGAATTGATTCAGATGATAGGTAAGTGCATTTTTAGAGTTGAGTGGACAGGAAAGCATTAAGCAGGTAGCAAACATATTTATGCAATCATTGTTTTCAAGTTAGTGATGTGACTCTAGCATTTACAGTACTCCGTGGGGTGAATACCGAGGCAAAAAAGATGTATCCTATGAACTGGTCCAAGGTAGCTGGAGCACATACTCCACAGGGTCCTGGTCAACAGAACACACAGCTCAGGAGTGAGTTTATGGAAGTGTGTGTGTACATGTGCAGTGATTAAAGAAATTTAAAATTCTCTCTCACACATACGCATATGACACAGGGTACATGTTAATGATATGTTGGAAAACACAAGCTACCTGGGTCTGAGAACAGTAGGGATTTCCGGTGGCTCCCAGGTCCCTGCCTCGCCACCCGTGGTCTGCAGGTTGTACCACCCATCCGGGGTGCTTGTCTCCAATGTGGCTTCAGCATGGGAGCCTGTCTAAGTTCCATCAGCTCATAAACTACCTGCAGTGGGTTGTGTTCATCCCATTTTATAAATGACAAGTAATTGATCTTAGAAGTGAAGTAACTTGTCCCAGCCGGCCACACCCCTAGCACGAGTGGGACCAGGATCAGACACTCTAACCAAACACGTGCGTCGCTCCGCAGAGAGTCAGCACCAGGAGCGCCCAGTCTAGGCATCTGTGAGTCCAGGTTGTGACCTCTCAGTCCTGGGGTGGGAGGAGCATGTCAAGGAGGTGCTCCTGTCTCTTGGCAAACCTAAACCTCAAATCCAAATGCCTCCCATTCCCTACATTTACCAAACTCCAACGTATAACACAGTTTTCGACATCACTTTTCAGATGTGCTTTTCCAAACAGATGTGTCCTCTAGGTTGTATACCAATGGCTGAGAAATCCATTGATGACCTCTAACTTCTCAAAACCCACTTAGGTGTCAGGATCTATCTGCATTCTGCTTACAAAACCCCATCTTTTCCCACATAGCTGGTGCTCTCCCCAGGCCTAGAGGCTTATACAGGGAAGAAGAATTCCTATGCTCTTCTCTCAAACAATCCCCTGGCACCTCCTTGGGGAATGAGTGGCCAGCTGAATCTGGTCATGCCCTGTTTGAGGTTTAAGTATGAGTTTGTCTGCTTGGATGTGCTATTGGGCCTGGTGAGTGGATGTCATGCCATGTTGTAACGATCCACCCATGCATCTGTCTCCCTCTGTGACTGGGGACTCTGTAAAGAAGAGACTTGATCTTAGTACATTCTGTAGCACTTGTGGCCACAAAAGAAACTAACCACAGGCTCAGATAGTGTTTGCATTTGAGGTGAAGGAAGAGAGAAGAGGGAAGACGTGAGGCTGGTCACTCAGCAGCCACAGGGGAAAGCTGAGTACAGAGGTTGGCCTGGACACATTCCTGCCTCAGTTCTTTCTGCACAGAGCAGTGCCCAAACCTGCCTCTGTTCTCTCTTTACAGACAGAGCAGTGCCCAAACCTGCCTCCGTTCTGTCTGTGCTCAAAGCCGTAGCCCCAAAGGCTACATCACTAACATAAATCATGGCTGGAACTAAAGCCCAGACCTATCTGCATCCAATCTTCACAGAGTCCAATGTCTTTGGCCAAGAGAAGTGTAAGGGTCTCTATGATGTAGACAATACACATTGCTGCCTTCAAAGCACCCCCTTGGGATGGTAATCATCATCTCAGAACTAACCACTCTCTATCAGTTCCTCTGTGTGAACTGTGCTGAACACCACAGGCCTGGCCTGAGTAGATAATCCAGTCTAGGTGAGTGAATGCTTGTTGAGGGAAAAACAATGGAGATATACACCTGGTTCTCTAAGGGAAGGGCAGACTCTGAGGAAGGTACCTTGCACAGACCTCTCTACGATCACAGCACGCTTGCTGGGCACACTATCAACCTCACTGCTGATGACACACATGAGAATTAGACAGTGTGGACCACTCCTCTACACTTACATCTCTCATAATGACACTGATGGACTTGAAGTGAGGTCTCAGTGTGATATTAAAGCCATATGCCTCCAAACACCAACCATTACCACATGCCCCAGGCTAAGTTCCAAGGAGCATTCACATGGCTTCATACATAACAGTTCATTTAATCTGAATGAAAGGCCCATTTTACAGAGTAAGCAATTGAGGAGCAAAGGGTCTCAGCAACTTTCTCATGGTTGAACACCAAGGAACCAGAATTCAACCCCAAGCGAGCTGAGTACAACCTGTGCTTAGAATCTCTCAAGCAGCCAAGAATCTGATTGGAACATTTAAGTACAGAAAAACTAGGAGAAGCAAAGAATGTAATTACAAACTAAACCATTCACCACCTCATTTGCAGGAAAGAGAGGACAAGGCATGTACGGGTGAAGCCTGAGGAAGAGACTTCTAGACAAGAAGAGAGAAGGGGAAAGATGAAGGCAGTTTTCTTGGGGTGTGATCATGTCACATCTGGCTTACAGAATTGATTAGGTGATATTGAACCAACCTTGAATACCTGAGATAAACCCCACTTAGCTATGGTGCAAATTCTTTTCATACATTGTTGAATTTTATTGGCTAAATTTACTAAGAAATTTTATATCTATATTCATGAGAAATATTGGTCTATAACTATCTCTTTTTGCAAAGTTGATGCTGGTTTAGGTATTGGAGTAATTAAGGCTTATTAGAATGAGTTAGGAAGGGCTGCCCTGCAGTTGTCTTTCAGAAGGACTGATAGAGAAACAATGATATTCTACTGAAGATAGAGTGCTTTCTAGAAGATGCCCATGAGGGAGGAGCCTGTGTAGAATCCTGATTATTCCCCAGTGATTGAACAAGCACTTAAAAGCACTTCTAGCCATTCGATTCCTTGAATCAGAAGAGAACCTTCTTTATTCCACCTTAGTGAGGTGAGAAGTGACTTCTGCAAAGCACTTTGATAGGAATGAAGAAATTTGAGATTTCTGGTAGCTGGTATCTCCACCCTCCCCGATCCACCACAAGTTGAAACCCCAGTGAGCAAGGGGCACCACTTGTCATTTCCCTTCTCCTCGGCCCTGAGCTATTTCCATGTCAAGCTGGCATGACGTAGGCCACACCCCTGTCCCCGAGAGGCCAAAAACTGCCATTAGTTCCCAAAAAGTCCAGCAATTAATTTACTGAGCTGAGTTCCTTCCACTAGCCAACCCATCACCATAGTAACCAACATTCCTTATCCAGGGACCCAGAGGAGGGGGAAAGACAAACACTGGGCAGAAAGCAATTTGGAGAGAGAATGAGATTCAGCATGCTCCTGGGACAGCCTGGACAGAGACTGGGCTACTGGGGGTGGGGGCTGGGTGGCATGAGGCAGTGCTGCCGAGTTGCCGGGTGACAAGCAGTGCTCTGGGCAGGAATCTGGCTGGGAGATAAAAGCATGGCGTGGCTGTGGATGGGCCAGTGCACTGTGTCTTCCTTCCTCTCATGGCCCAGCTCTAAGTCTTCAGCACAGCCCTACCGAGTTATCCACAAGAACTGCACTTGCAGGTCAGAGAGGAGAGCCAGGCGGCTTCCATCCTAACAGGGCTGATAGAGAGACAGCCAGGATCCTAGGTTTAAAAGGAGACTCTGTGTGGCCGGGTGCATGTGCTCATTAGTCTATACGTATATACCCAGAACTGTTTCCATGCCAGGCCAGGCTCTACCACCATCTCTGTTTGGCCTGTCTTGGGGCAGCTCAAATGGTAGCTTTTCAAAATGAATTCTGGTACTTACCCCTAGGAGTTATACAATCCAGGTCCCTCACTTCTCTGAACTTCTTCTGTTGCATATAGGAGGCATAGAATACTTGTCTCTCAGGCTGGTTGAGTTTACTTTCATGAGCACGAAGCAGAAAAAGTGTCTGGCCAAAGTGAGTGTCAAGGGCATAGCAATGCTACTCTCCAGCCCTTTCCTCACCCATAAGTGGGAGCACATCAGAGCTCCATGGAGCAGACATCAATGGAAAAGTGTGTGATCGTTTTCATTGGCTAACAAGTTAATAGTCACAACTGGCTAGTCACCAGGGCAGATGGGTGGTCTGACCTACTCAGAACATGACCAACTCTATTGATGTTGACTGTAAGGTACCAAGCATTGCATTGTTTTCATCTTTAATCCAACCATGCCCCAGACACATTATATTTGCATGCACTGTGACCAAAGAGTTCAGCTCAATGAAGACAGACAGGCAATGAGACATTATATACCCATATGGTCAGAGCTTCATAGGGAGAGTCATGAGCACTCTGACTCAGACCCAGGAGGCCAAAGAAGGCTTCTTGGAGGAGGTGACCACTAAGCAGGGGGGAGGGGCAAAGGCTACTTCACTAGAAACAGCTCACCTTCCGTTGTGATTGCTCATGCAATAAGCAGAAGGCAGGAGCTTGGGGGAGGGGCAAGAGGGTAATAAAAGATCAGAGTGGAACAGAAGTGGGTTTCTGGGGAAGAAAGCATTCAAGGGTGAGGAAGGACCATGAACAGAATAAGCCAGGTGACCTGTGCAGTGACACAGAGCAGGGGGGGGCAGACTTGTCTAAGGGACCTTCTGAGGACTGCAGGTGTGTGCATGCATAGAGGTGGCATCCTCAGAGCTGAATTAAAGAGACCCATGAGGAGCCCAAAGCCACAGCGAAACAGCCATGCCAAAAATCTTACTGAAGACAGCCTGGGTCCAGCTCTAATTCTGTGGGATCACAGGTCCGACCTCAGAGGGTGAGGACTGAGGGAGAGGAGGTTCCAGAAGGAAGCCAGATGTTCAATTTGAGTCTTTGGAAGCCATTTGGTAGGGTGCAGAATGATGAGTTCAGTCTAGACCTACTCAGGTATTTGAGTAAGAAAATCCGTCTTCCTTCTAAAAAGAAAAGAAGAAGCTGAACTAAAAAAGGTATGTTCCAAGTAGACTGAGTAGCTTAGAGACAACAGAGATTCACTTCTTACAGGTCTGGAGTCAGGAAATACAAAATCAAGGCATCAGCAGGTTTGGGGTCTGGTAAGGACCATTTCCTGCTTTGTAGAGGGACTTATTCTCCTTGTGTCCCACATGGCAAAAAGGGGAAAGGAAATTTTCTTTTCTTTTTCTCTCTCTTTCTTCCTTTTGTTCTTTGAAATAGAGAAAGTGTATAGGCGTGGCAGGGCCTCCTGTCACTGCAAACTCCAGACACATGTGCTACTTTGTGCATCTGGCTTGATATAGATACTGGGAATCAAGCCCAAGCCTGCAGACTTTGTAAGCAAGCACCTTTAACTGCTGGGCCATTTCCCAGCCCAGAGAGACTTTCTTATGAGGATATTGTAATTGTAAATCTCTGTCTACAATTTAGAACTGGATTCTTTCAATTGAAAACATGAAGCCAACCCTCATAAGGACACAGACACAGCCTCTCCTCTTTGGCGCTCTGGAGTCTCTCCCCTGGGCAAGTGGGTTTCCTTTAACTCCATCTTCAGCTAACTTCAACCTTTCCTCATCCTCTCCTTTCACCTTTGACTGACAGCTCCGTTTTTACATAGGCCTTCCTGGAATTACCCTGCTCAATCCCTCCTCCTCCCAAAGGCAGACTTTCAAAACCCATCCGGGCACATTTCCGAGCATCCTTCTAGAGCCAACACGGACCTGGCACAGAAGAGAGAATGGCTACCTTCAGCCAGTCCTCTATCAGCACGAGAAATCCTGAATCTCTCTTCACTATTCATTAGATTCTGCAGACGTCAGAACAATGTCACGGCCCATGCCTCTTTCCTTCGCATTTTCGGCATGGAAGGCTGCCTGGCTCATTCATACAAGATCAGCTCAGATTACAGGGGCTTGAGGACACAGAGGATATTTCTGTTTAATGTATTTTGAGAGCTTCTGCTCTGGTGAAGCAATGCATATAAATAGTGTTCCAGCCTCCAGACTGTCCCAACAGGCTCCCCTTTTTTTTCTGGGGGAGAATGAGATGACCCACACCAGGTCTCTGCTGTAGAACGACAGTGGGTGGGGAGAGCCACAAGTCCCCCTGGGGCTCCACTGACCTTGGCTCAGTTCTGCCTTCATCAGCCACAGGAGCTGAGCTAGTCTCTTCAGTTTAGTCACCTCAACTCTAAAGCGGGAGTATTGACAACCTCACCTGCTGCTTGGAAGGAGAGGACTTCCTGGTGCAGAAACTGGTTGCTAGGCAAAGGCAGCCATAAAGATATGCTTGGGCTGCAGGTCACCAAGAAATCAAGCTGGAGCTGAGCTGGAAACCTCCTCCCTGTCAACGAGCTGACAGAAAGCTGGAAAAGGCTATGGCTGCCTCCAGCCCTATGGGAGACAGAGGTCATCAATGGTGGTGAACAGCAGTGGACCTTGCAAGCCTTAAGACGGGCCAGCCAGGCCAAATGTGCCAACTGGGGTGATAGCGGCACGTCTATTGTGGGGGAAACCAATTGCTCTCATTAGACTAGAGGCCTGCTTCATGGCAGGGAATACATGCCTTGTACTGAAGATCTAGTCAAAAGCCTATGGTTGGGAGGTCATGAGCCCTAGGGGAGTGACACCTGCTGTTGTCTGGCTAAACTCCCATACAAGCACTTGGTTTTAAAAACGACCATATTCATATGATGCTACTCTCACTCTTGTGTAGAGAAGCTTCTATTTTTCAGATGGCGGTGACCACTGAGATAACTCAAGAGACACCATAGTGCTGAGAAGAAATGACAGTGGAGTGTTCAGCACTGGGACATCTCTATCATAGGGTCTATTGTGGAGGAGGTGGCAGGAAGGATTTTAAGAGCCAAAGGAAGGGCAGGACTGCTTACAACAAAAAACTTCCAGACACAAAATGGCCTTGATATTCACAATTTCATAATCCTGATAATACCTACACATAATGGGAGGAAAAGATGATGACACCAAAACAAATCAGCACCTAACTGAGAGGGGGAAGAGATATGGGGGAGGGTGGGGAGGAAATCATAACGGCTTATGAACTATGATTATGGAAACTATCAATAAAAAGTTAAAACAAAAGAAGCGATGTGGAGCTGGAGAGATGGCTCAGCAGTTAAAGGAGCTTGCTTCAATGCCTGATGGCCTGTGTAAGTGACGCAAGCATCTGTAATTCCTTTGCAGTGGTAGGAGGCCCTGGTGTGTGCATATTCTCTCTCTCTCTCTCTCTCTCTCTCTCTCTCTCTCTCTCTCTCTCTCTCTCTCTCTCTTGGTCTCTCACTCAGATAAATAAATAAGGTGTTTTTAAAAAGAAGTGATGTGGATATGAGTAGACAGAGGGATGACAAACACAGCAGATGAGAGGTTGAGGGAAACTGTTGTGAGCAGAGACTTCTTGGCAGGCTCGTTGCATACTCAGAACTCTGCACCTCAGTGCAACTGCTCTCAGGGAACCTCATCCGAGATCTCCAGCTTCCCAACCATCCTCCATAAGCCAGATCTTGACTTCCATCCCTGTCTCTCTGTCTCTCTGTCTCTCTCTTGCCCATTCACTTCTGCTGGATGTCTCCAGTGACACCCAGTGAGCTCACTGCTTTGTAAGTGTGCAAATCCTAGCAGGGTGGGGCAGGAAGGGGATTCATGGATAGGGGGCATCTCCAGAGGAGCAGCTGAGGAAGGAAAGGCTACAGTCCTGCTCCTCCTCCATCAAGCTGTGGGCCTGTTATCTGGTGCACAGCTGTTGGTGCTGCTCCTTCCGGCCTGGGGCTCTTGAGGGCCCTGTCTGAGCAGATCCTGTGGTTTCTAGCCAGGCCCTCCACTCTGCTTCTGGACCCACGCTTTTAAAGCAAGTGGGCCATTTGCTTATCTTTCTGGCACCAAGAGCAGACTGTACACTTGCAACTTGGCCTCTATGTACAAAAGGCCAACTGTAATGGACCTGCGTCTGCAAGAAGATTGTTGCAGGAAAGACTTCTCCTTAGAGAAGGTCCCAACCAAAAGGCAGTGTAAATTCTGATTTTTTTTCAAAAGTTTATTACGAGTTAAGCTTTAAAAAAGTTAAAAGGTACTCTGGTGTCTACCAGAACATAACTCCAGGTAGTTGGAAGTGGTCACTCACAGTGTGCAAGAGAGGAAAAGCTAAGGCAGATGGACAGGAGGAGGGAATGAGGCCTAAGATGGGGTTTGTCATAGGCCTCTGAGTGGCTTTCTGCAGGACATCTTCAGGACCACTGCAGGTGAACACAGCTACAATCACACACTTTCTGGATGTATACCAGGATGTCCTTTTATGTGTGCCCATGGTACCTAGTTCTTAGCTTTTCTTGAATGCTCAGTCCCAATACTCCCTGAGTACCATTGCTATGCCATGACCTCTGACCCTGGACTCCTATTCCTTGGGAATCATTAGAAGCACACCATTGCCTAGTGGGGGAAATCACATTCCTAAAGATGCCCAAGGCAGTTGCAAGAAGCGATGTCTTGGCCAAGGCTCATCCACTTGCAGGAATGTTAAGGAGCAACCAAAATGTCACTTAGGATTCTAGGAGGAAAACCAGGCATGGTGGTGCTCACCTTTAATCCCAGCACTTGAGAGGCAGAGGGAGGAGGATCGCCATGAGTTCGAGGCCACCCTGAGACTACATAGTGAATTCCGGGTCAGCCTAAACTAGAGCAAGGCCTTACCTTGGAAAAAAAAAGATTCCTGTAGGAAATGACTGATTTTCTTAATAATAAAGCTGAGAAGTGGTTGCATATCATTCATTCACTTATTCATTGATACAGTGAGCCCCAGGCAGGTGCAAAGGAGGAGATTTCAGCCTGGCAACCACTCTGCTTTGGCTTCTCAGCACCTCAACACACACACACACACACACACACACACACACACACACACACACTTACAATGCTTAGTCAAATAAAGGGTCAGCACCCTTCTACCTAGTACCTCGTTGAGACCTGTGTCAGAGACCCAGCTCTGTTTCTGTATATGGAGTGACCTATTCCATCATCCCACACTCCAAATCTGTTTTCTCTGTAAAGTGAGTCAATTATATTTTCCCAATGTCACCATATCTGCTACTATTTTTTCCCAGGCAACTTGACAGTTATTCAATTTTTGAATGGAAGATGGGTTAAGCAATTCTTTGGGGTCCTTTTCTACCTTCAAGTTTCCTTGCATGCCTTCCTCATTTTCTGGTTCTTTCATGGAACAATAATGTGGATTTGTGTTGAGGGTAAGTTTTCCCAGCATGAGGAGAAAGACTGATGTTGACATGAACATGGACTTCAAATTATTTTCCTCTGCTAGCCACTCCCCTGTCCTCAACTAAGCCATTCCCCACTCTGACCTTTATTAACTAAGACATGAATGGACACATGTCATTCACAGGGCAGGCCACAACAAGTGCACACCTGTGTTACCTCCCCAAGGGCAGCAGCACAAGCAACAGCACCAGAGACAGAGGCAGCTGGACATCCAGTGGCGGAGAGAAAGTATTTACAGCTAAGGCAGGATGTCAAGCTAGGAAAAGACCTTCAAAGCTCACTCGGTTTGTGCACTCATGTGGAGACCAGCCTGCCAAAAGCCATAGGTGCTCTGCTAGGCATCTGTCTGAAAACCCTCTTTTCCCTGGGACATACTAGGCATCTGGGTGGCTTTTCTAACGAACTCAGAATCCAGCATTCAGAGAAACTGCCCCACCTTCCTCCTAATTCAACCCACTGAGGACAGAAGAGAGATCAGCTGCCCCATCTTGAGAGCCCTCCGTGACACTGAAGCCATCTTCTTGACACACCACAAGACTTTCTTGTGGTATTACTAATCTTTTATATAAGCAAGGCTTCTGCTCCTAAGACATCCCCTACATGCATACGGGGATGTTTTACATTAGACTCAGAGGGAGTGATGTGACCTGCTCATCTGACCACGCTAAGCATACTTCAGAGTCTGGAAAGTCCTTATTGTCATCTCAATGGCCACAGATGACCAGAGTCCAGACCTTGTCTGAAGTAGTCACTGCTCCTCAGCTGACCCCCGAAGGTCTTACAGGAATACAAGACAGCAAGGACCCTGAAGCATGTGAAATCCCAGTGTTTATAGGGGCAAACGGTTCAAACAAGTGTAAGACATTAAACACCTCAACCAGCAGGCCACCTACTCAGCATCTCATAGGTGTAAAAACTTCTTAGAGAGTGACAAAACTTTGAACAAAGCCCAGGAATAGATACAAACAAATTTTTCCTGACATTTCAAAGGCCCATGACTCTGGAATCCTTCTTCTGGACCACAGGAAAGGAGCCCCACACCTCATCCAACCCCATCACCCAGCAACATGGGGGGGGGGCGGTTTTCTGTAGCCTCTCAGTAGCACAGTGGGAAGTAGAGCTAATATGAGGAAGGAGTGTCTCCTTCCAGAGCTCCCCAGGTTTATGAGGCAAAAGCAAACCAAGACATTGTATGTCTGCATGTACCAGACACTTCCCATGTCACTGACTCGGTCACTTCTATCATCTTCAACTCGGCAAATGGGGAAATGGAAGCCCCCTGGCACAGCCCTTGGCTTGGGACAGCCTGAATAAGAAAGTCCCAGACAGGGCTGGGCCTCAAATCCAAGACTGACAGCCAAGCCCCGCTTCACTTCTGCACAGAGCTGTACACCACACACAACAGGACAGACGCCCAGGACAAGAACTTCCTGCAGCACCATGGAGCTAATCTAACAGGGTCCTTTGACATAGTTTTTGGCATCTCTTGATTTTCAAAAGCAAAAGCCATCAATGAGACGAAGACAGATTGGGAGCTCGAATAAGGTGTGTTGACAAAATATACCAATATTAGGGGTGACATAAAACACAGTGATTCTCAGATAGAGGGGGTCCCCTCACAGAGACCATGGTGCCTGACAATCCTGTCTGCTTGGCTGGCAACACAAGTCTGTCAATAAACAAATCTAAGTTGTGTTTCCTTGACAGGGACAGGAAGACTCGGCCTGCTACAGAAGGAGGTATGACAGACAGGCACAAGCACCTCTCTGGTCTAGAAGTGTGTAATACCATGCTGAAATAGGAAAGAGACCTAAATGTAGAGCAATCCATCAATAACAAACTCCCAGAAGGCTGCTGTCCTTTCTCCACTCCCTGTCTCCCCTTCCATCCACTGAGGCAGAAGCATCTTAACAGATCTCAACTCCAGACAGGCTCTGGCGTTCCACACTGTGGCTACCCTGGCCACTGCTTCCTGGGCTGCACATGAGACTCAAGAAGGCACATCCAGGCAGGCCTGACTCCATTTCCTGCAGGAAAAATCTTGTCTGCTCCATACTGGGGTTACCCACAAACAGCTTCAGCAGAAAGCAGACCTGTGACAGTAGGGAGCACTCTCCCCAGCTCACACTCCTCCCTCACCTCTCACTGAAGCCTGTGGCCCTCAGCATGGGCTACAGAGAGAACTGGAGCCTTACCTGGCAGGGAAAAACACAGGTCCAGCGGGTTCCTGTCCTGAGTCCAGAGCCACTGGGAGCACTGTCCCAGAGAGGCCCCTCCTAGGGGTCCGGCCAACGGGCCACCCACCTTGCCTTCCAAAATCTAGCACATTCAATCTCCAGGCAAGATGTGTGGTAAATCAGGAGAGAGAGAGAGAGAGAGAGAGAGAGAGAGAGAGAGAGAGAGAGAGAGAGAGAGAGAGAGAGAGAGAGAGAGATTTCAAGCAAGTGGTTAAATTTCTGAGGTTAGGCTAAAACTTAAAGAGTAGAAAAGCAAGTATTTGAGAAGGTGCCCAAAAGAGGGGTGCAGGCCATCTGGAAGAAGCCGAAGCCCCCAGGAACCCCTGAACAAAGCTGCCCCAGCCTCCCTGGGGGCGGTGTGGCCAGCGCAGGGATTCCCCTGCTAAGAGCGCTGGGCTGGGGGGCGGAGCCGCCGGGGGCGGGGCGCCCAGAGCAGGGAGGGGACAACCTTGGGGATCAGGGAGTGGGGAGGGGCCCTGGACCCAGGAGGGGAGGAGAACCGCAGAAGAGAGGCCCCAGCCAGGCGGAAGAAAGGAATGGGGCGGGGGCGGTGGGGGACACAGCTGGAGAAAGGTGGGCAGTGTCTGAACAGGGTCTATGGACCAGGATTGCTTTGGGCTCCATATGTCAGAGGCTCTCCGAGGAAGGCCAGGAGAGAGCTAGGACAACTGTCCCTTTATGGACTTCCAGGATATTTTGGTCCTTTTGCAGAGAGGTCTGAAATAGCCCACCGACTTTGGAGGCAGCTGTTGGGGACCAATTTTAGAAAGCGTGGAGCCCACAGGGGGACAGGGAAGGGCGCTCAGAGCCCCACTCCTGCAGCAGTAGATGAAAGCAGACAACCTGCCCCTTGGTGCCTTCTGGCTGTCCACCTGCTAAAGGTGACCCTGATTAAGAGGCCCTCCCTCCAACCTGGGGGTGAAGAGGGTGAAGTTTCTACCCTTCACCTTTGAGGACAGACACTCAGGGAGATCCTGGGTCACTGCCAGAGCCCCGAGCAGAGGCAGGAGAGAGCCCAGGTAGGTCTGATGAGGACATCCCCCATTAATAGCAGAATGAGAGTCGAAGCTGGCCTGGTTGCCCTTGCACTTTTTGCATTCTGAGTACAGTGCCTAAAATTGGGCCAGGCAGGGTATTTTGAACTGGACAAGGATGAGAGCATGGTTTAATTTGTGGGACAGCCCCCACCCCACCTACCACTCCAAATGGCCCTCCTCAGCGCTGGGTGTCTTTATTTGGCTGACTTCATGATAGCGTCCACTGATAGGTGGTCTTGTTCTCTGTGACCCCCATGGCAGGTCACTCTACAGGAGCTTAGGTGGTGACAGGTGCTGGCCTAGCAGAATAGAATGGCTGAGACAACCTGCCCTGCCCTTGGAATGAACTCAAGCTGAGATGAGGGCCCAGCTTGGAGAGTGGCAGGTGGACAGGGGACAGAGAATGAGTTCTGGGTCAGTATCTTAGCAAATAGATGTGCCCAGTGAGCCAGCCTGAGCAGGAAGCCCAGGAGTCTATCTTGTACCTGCTAATGGAAATCACTGAGGAAGACCACCATGCTGTCCCTGAGCTACATGAAGCTCAGTGAAGGAGAAGAATAGAGCAAGCAGATGACAGTTGAGGGAAGCTCGCTGGGGGCTCTGTAAGGAACATAGGCCTCTGTGGAGATTGGAGCACAATAAATATAGGGTACCTGGGAGTCCCCCTCCCAAGAACTCAGGGTGGGGTGGAGAGCCCCTGTTGCCTGGGTCTTGTGAAGGCTGGCAGGGTTGGGAGATAGAATAAAGACCTGAAAGGGAGGGTGGGCACACCCTGAGAGCCTGGGGGACCCTGAAAAGCTCTAGAGAGGGAGAGATCTGATAGGTAGTATGGGCTCCATAAAGCCTCTGGCAACCATGGGGTGGGGGCGAGGCAAGCAGGTGAATTGAGCTTATTGTGTGGAAGTTTACAGACTGGAGATGACAAAAGAGAAGGAGAAAGTGAGGAAGAGAGGGAGATGGGTAGAGAGGGGAAGGAGGGAAGGCAGTGAGCTTGGATGCATATCTTGACTGTTATCAGCCATCCTGATATCCACAGATAACAAGGTCTCTGGGGAGACAAGAGAGCAGGTGGAATCCAGCTACTGATGACTACAGGTGAGTTGCTTTGCATCCAACTCCACATTTATTGAGAGATACTAATGTCAGACATTGGGAATGCAAGAGTGGGTAAAACATAATCCAGACCCTGAAGGAAATAAGTCTACAGGGATAAACATGTCAGCCACGGCTCATGAAGGAGTCCTCCAGGGCTCCTAGCTCCCACCTCCTCTCCCCAGAAAACTAACCCCCCTACTGTCTACAGAAGCTCCTATATGTGGGGTTCCAGGACTCCCTGGCTGCTGCAGTCCTGATGAGCTCTCCTGGGACCTCTGCACACAGAAGCTGTTCTTTGTGACACCAGATGCCTTCATTTGATCCAGGTCAGAAGATAGAGATTTGCTAACTGCCCTCAAATCCATGTCACCATGGCGATCCGTCCTATGTTTACACAATAAGAAAATGGCCTAGGTGAGGTCCCAAGTCAAGAATTGAGGGCCTTCATTTCATTTTCTAATGCTGCAGCAACAAAATACCTACCTCAAGTTCATGTTGCTTCTGATGTTAAGATGAGGAAAGATCTGGTCCAGAAGGGCTGGAAGAGTCTGCTGGAACAGCAGGAATGAAACTCATGCACGGAAAACAAACTTAACACATTTGCGGGATAGCCACAGAGGGGTCCCCAGGATAGCTTCTTCGCCGATGTCCCTTATGATCAAACTGGGGCCTGGCTGCAGGAACAGGACCCACTCCCATCATGGGCTCCTGCCTGTGATTTTTCTGTGTCCCAAGAAGCCTGTGTTTCCACTCCCTACTGCCTATCTCTGGCCATGGCTTCTGAGATCACCTGGTAGACAGGGCTCAGAGCCTCTCCCCCCAAAACAAAACAAAACAAAACCAAAAGAAGCACACTCTTGCTCCAGGAACTCCCTGTCTATCTCACCTCCCTTCCTTTTTTTTGTAAATTTGATTTGTATTATAATGAGCACATGCCAGCTCTTCTCATCCGTGAGCTAGTGTGATGTTTCAAGACTTGCATACATGGCCCTGCCCCTGCCAGGGAACTGGACAAACACCTTCAGAAGTAGGAGAAGCCTAGCAAGCTGTGGGCTCCCTGTACTCCCTTTCATGTGGGCACACACACTAGCCAGGCCCCAGCCCCTTCTCCCTGCTGTCATATTCCAAGACCAGGCATGGGATGGATGGATCGTGGCGTTGATGGTAATAAGAAGGACCTAAACTCTGTTCTCTGGGAAAGACCGGAGGCAGTGAGCAGGGGGTCTGGAAAGACAATTCCAGAAAGCAGTTCATCTCACTTTCTTCCCCCTTTGGACCACTTCTCTGCCACGATGACAAGGCACGCAGACATCTGTGATGTATTACACAGGAACAGAACATCTGAAACCTGTTCAATATACACATGGACATGCAGATATGCACATATCAGACTAAGAAAATGTCCCAAGTGGGTTAATGTTTTTGTTTCTGTCATTTTATTATTGCAATAATTAACATGAAAGGTAAATGTAACTGACAGTTTGAGACATTACCTTTCAGTCACAATCCATGTTTTTTTTTTCTGAAATACTTCCTGTTTCACATTCATACTGCCTGTATACATCTATCAGATGGTGTGAATCAGGGTCTCTCAAGGCTGTGGTGAAGTGTCTGCTTTAACAGGAGTCCTTCTGAAGTCCTCACAAAGCATCTTCTGCCAGACTTACCAGGGCCCTTGGCATTGCCCAGCCTCTTGCCTCTATAGACCTCATCCCTGTATCCCTGTTTTCATTGCACCTGTCAGCCAGGGGAGGCACATGGTCTGGAGAAGCCCTCAGCTCCCTTCCTCCTCCACAATAGATGAGAGCAGGTCTCCTCTTTCTGTCTTCTTTTGCCACCAGACAGGGAAAGGTTTAAACCTGGAGGGATGCAGTGATTACATCAGCACCCTCCCATCATCTCTGAGTCAAGGTCACTGGTACCACGTCCCATGGGATAAACAGAGGCTCACATTCTAATGTTCTGGGAACTGACAGAACAGTAAGAGTTCAATGTCATATCTGTAAACTCACAGGCTGGCCTCGTGTGTCACTTTGAGTGAGGCTTTCTCTCCTCTCCACCAATCATTCTCTCTGGCTAATTTGTTCACACATTTCATGAATATTGTTGAGGCTTTACCTACACCTAGAACCAGGCTAGATGTAGAAACCTGCCATGTAGATGATCTAGGGACTGCTGGGCATGTAGCTCAGTGGGAGAGTGTTTGCCAAATGAGTATGAGGTCCTGGGTTCAACCCCACTCCCATCAGAAAAGAGATATATTTACTGTCTTCATAGAAGCCAGCCCAGTAGAAATTTACATTTCACTCACTCATGATATCTTTTTTATTCTTAGAAAAACAGGTCACAATTTTCTAAAAGTGAGAAGGATTTAAAATGTTCACCCTCAGGAACTGTTCTCTCCATGCCGAGATGTTAGAAAACATTCAAGACCCAGAAAATGACACAATCCAAAGGCGAGCCCACAAAGGCTGCTCCAGGGAGGACAGATTCCCATTGCAAACCCTCCTGAGCCATTCTGCTGGAGAACAGGGTGGGGAGCAGGGGAGAGCACCTTATTAGAAACTCCTTTCTGGCTCAAGTTAGCTTGAAGGTGTTGAGAGAGTGTCTGTTTCAATGTGTGTACATATGTATGTGTGTGCATGTTCTCAGGCCTGCCTTTTCTGTTTGGAGACAGAATTTATCATTGGCTAGAGCTTACCAATTAGGTTAGACTAGCTGATCACGGATCCAACTGTCTCCTTCTCCCTACCACTAAGATCACATATGTGTTGAAACACCACACCTGACATTTTTATATAGGTACTGGGGTGAAACATGGGTTCTCATGTTTGTATGGCAAGCAAGCACATTACCCACTGAGCTATCCCCCTAACCCCCCAAAAGTCTCTTAACTACTCTAAGACCTGGTTTTCTCATCTTCAAGTGCAGACTTACCTCCCACTCTCCAGGATGTGGCCTGGCGGGGAGATGACATCACTTTGTGTTGCAGGCCTAGCCGAGGGTGGGTATTCATGGAATTGTGTTCATACAGATCTACCAAGTACACAAGGAAGGTGGAGGGAGTTTTTCTCCTGGTTCTTGGATTTTTATGATCTACTTGGAGAAATGAGATATGAAAAGAATGAAACAGACATTCAAGATTGCACATAAGCAGGAGCCAGCGTCGGCTGCTCGCTGGCTTTCAGCTTCCTGTGTGAGTTACTCTCCTCCACTGTGACAGTAGCCCCAGAGGAAGGAGTTATTTTAGCACCCACTTCCCGAGAGTTCAGACCATGGTTCTTGGCTTCATGTGCTTGGATATTGACATTCTGGCAATAGGGAAGGAGCCAGAAAAGAGCTGTTCACATCTTGTCTGACGAGGAAAGGGGATGCTGAAGGCCGTCCCTTCTCACCTTGTCGATTCTGTCTGAGCCTCCATCTATGGAATAGTACTGCCGCCATGCAGGATGAGTCGACCCCTCAGTGACTCCTCTCTTCAAATACCGTCACAGTCATATCCAGACATGTGCCTCACCAATCTCCTGGGGGGGGGGGGCATCCAGTCATGTTGACATTGGAGGTTAGCCATCACAACTTCATTTTAAAAATTGAAAAGTAAAAAGGTGGGAGAAAGTTAGCTCAGATGATGGCACAAATTGACCAGGAGCACATGGCTTTTTGTTTTAATTCAAAATGAAAAGATGGTCATTGGGAAAAGAATAGGACAATATTGAACAGCAAAGCTAAGTCGTTGCCTGGGGAGATGGCTGAGTGGATACAGTGCTTGCTACTCTGGCATGAGGATGTGGGTTTGGATCCTGAGCACTACCAGGTGTGGTAGAGCATGCCTGTAACCCCAGTGCTGGCCAGGCAGATGCAGGAGGAGCCCCGGGTCCTGTTGACTGGGTAGTCTCGCTGAAATGGTGAGTTCTAGGTTCTGCAAGAGACCTTGTCTCAAAGAATTGTATGCTAATAGGAAGAGAGAAAAATAATAAGGAAGATACCACATGCATGCCATATACATATAAACATGCATACACACATAGACACACACATACACAGATACACACATACATACACACATATACATACATACACATACATACACACATAACACATACACACATAAACACATACATACATAACACATAACACATACACACACATACACACACATTCCCACTACATATGGAAAAAAGAGGAGAGAATTGTATAAGCAGTAACCAGTTTTTTTCCTCTTATCCCATGGACTGGTCCAGCAATCCCACTGAGGAGAGTCCACAGGGTTGGTTGGGGACAGGGAGGAGGGCAAAGGAGGTACCATGGCAAGACTTGCTCATACAATGTATCTAATTATTAACAATAAATAAGTTTAAAAAGAGAAGAGAGAAAATAAGACAAACACATTGCTACTACCAAGAATAAAGCATTATTTAGCACCCATTCTCCAAGGTTGTCTTCTATGACTAAGAAATAAGTAATAGAACAACCCACACCTTTTTCTCTTCAGCGTTTCCCCCAAGCCTCTTATCCTATAGGGATAGAAGTCACCGTGTGTTTCCACTTTTCCCCAGAAGAACCTAGAACATAGAAGGGAAGGAGAACTCATCAAGGCTCTTCTCAAGATGGATGCTGCCTTGGCCCACAAAAAAACAAGTCTTTGCTTAATTCTCTGCTGCCTTTCCAAGCCCCAAGCCCTGGAGGGAGCCAGGGAGCTCTGTGTGGGGCTAGGAGGAATGTGGAGGGAGCAGCCGCCAGGTGGATTCAGCTTCCCATGCAAGGCAGGGCTCTCTCTCTCTCTCTCTCTCTCTCTCTCTCTCTCTCTCTCTCTCTCTCTCTCTCTCTCTCTCTCTCTCTCTCTCTTCTACAGACCTCACCCCCACACCTGGCATCCCAGTCCCCCTTCTTTCTCCCCTGAGACCTGTTGCCTCCTCTTTGACCTCCTCTTCTCTAAACACTGAATCCTTTATTTTAGCATGACAACCTAAGAGCAAGACCTAAGAAGTCTGTGAGCTTCTATAACGCACCACAGCCCTGTCTGGCCCATGTGGACATCCTGCATTGGACACAGACTCTGTAAAACACCATGCTACTGCTCCTAATACATTTTTCTCTTTTTCATCATCTGACAGTCTCAGTAAACTCTGTTTTTCCACCCAGTATGAAATATAAGCAATGGATTGTGCATGTAACTGACGACCGATTGTTGGTATGTTGTATTGTCAACTGGCATTGGGTTTGGATTTCCTTTTCCCCAACTGGATATATACTTCATGGGACAGGGAGTATGTATAATTGTCACAACATCTAGGAAAGTCTCCATGCACACAGGAACTATGTGATAAATGTAAGACTGAATGTATGTTTTCAAGTTACTGTTGGGTTCTTATACTCTGCAAAGAGCAGATGAAGCCATCCCTCAAACCCATTTTACAGGGATCAAAGCTTGGGTAGGCTTTCATAGCATATTAAATTGTTTTATATTAATTTAATGTCCTACAATTTTCCTTGGTGAAACTGGCTTCAGATTTGTTACATTTATTCTTCTCTAAAAGTTAATAAAAATAATCTTCCTATTTATTGCCCTTAAAATTAAACTCTTATTTCTAAAAATTACATCACCATTTAACAGTGCCATAAGTTAGGGTTGGAAAGCTTTCTGGGCTCTTGGAAATTAGAATATTTTACTTCAGGGTCATTAACCACAGCTGCCCAGGACATTGGCTCTGTGAATATAGGTCTTGCTCACTCTGTGTCTGAGACCTGGTTAGTCAGCCTGGGCCCTCTGTCATCAAGTGGCTCATAAAGCCAAGGGCTACTTTCCAATGATGCTGTCTGGGCGTGGGGGTGGGGGCACAGTTGTGACTGTAAGCTCGAGGAGGGCAGCACAGTGGTATTCTCAGCCCACAGTGTTGGTTATTGTTGTAATCAGCTTTCTCATTGCTGCAAGAAAAATCTATTCCAAAAGCAGCAGCTTGGAGACGAATGAGTTTATTTTGGTTTATGGACTGGGCGGGAATCTTTGTGGGGGTTGGAGCTTCATCATGGCAGGGAAAACGATGACATAAGCAGAGGGTGGACATCTGCTCCTGGCCAGCATCAGGTGGAAAACAGCAACAGGAAAGTATGCCAAAAGCTAGCAAGGGGAAGCTGGCTATAACCCCTAATAGCCCACCCCTAACAACACAGCTCCAACAAGGTTCCAATTCCAAAACTTCCATTGGCTGCAGATCAAGCATTCAGCACACATTCATTTGTGGGGGACATCTAGATCAAACCATCACAGTTATCTAAAACAGCACCACCTACCATCATCCCCCCCATCTCAGCTTTCTCCAGAGTGTCACAAAGGCAGTGTTTAGAATTGACTACCTGCTTAAGAATTCTGGTTAAACTCCCCCCTCCACCATTCACCTTCCACCTCCCCCTGGATGATCTGCCAGCTCCCAAAGAGAACCTTTGGAATAGTAAACCTGATCTCAGGGTCCTACTGGTTCCTTCTGTGGCCTTCCTGTATGCCTAGAATGAAATTGAAATCCCTGGGCCACCAGCCCTGCTCACCTGGCTCTGGGGCTGGATCCCATTTTAGAGCTGGACACACAGTATCTCTTTACTGTCTTCCAAATCTAATGGCCCACTTCCTGTCTTAGAAGTCCCTCTAGCTGTACCCTCCTCAGATGTCACTTCTCCCTCTACAAGGGGGTCAGAGCCTCTAATCAGCAAGGGGCTGACAGTCACTCCTCCAGAACCTCTTTCTCTACCCCTCACTGGGATCAGCTCTTCTTCAAGACCCTCACAACTGTCCAAAGTGGATCTGATCTGGAGAGATTGCTTAGTGGCTAAAGCATTTGCCTGCAAAGCAGAAACACCCCAGTTCGATTCCCCAGGACCCATGTAAAGCCAGATGCAAAGTGGATTTGATACATATGTATCCTAATTCTTTTCCGCAGCTAGAAACAAAATCCAGGCCAGAGATTTTTGTCCCTGCTGAGTTACCAGAACAGGGCCTGGCCTAGAACAGGGTAGAACTATGGAATGATAAAGGTTAGCCATGGACCTCTTCTAGGACTCCCTAAAAATCCCCAGGAAAAAAGCAAAGTCGTGTGTCCACATGAATAGCTACTGATCAAATGCCCATGGCCAGAGACACTTCCAACATTCCCAAGGCTGTCTTACTTCCCACATGCTCCACACCTGGTGGATAATGGGAGCATCCTTGGTTCAGGAATATGGCAAAGGTGGCTTGGAGTCGGAGCTAGCCCAAGCTGCTCAGCTGAAAAGGCCAGAATCTGACTTCCAGCCTGAGTCTGTCTTCTTCGAGAGATTTGTATTTCTACATGCCAGCCTGAAATACGACTTAAAGTTCCCTTTGCAGCACTAAGATTCTTTGAATTCGGGATAGTTTATTTGTCACTCTTTCCTTAGAATTTCTGGTTTCTGGTTTCCTAGTAACCCAGAATTGCCCTCCTATTGGGTCTTGCTCCATGTTCCCATCAATGTCACTTGAGCAATGGATGGGACCACCTGGCCACCTCCCTAATCCTCGGGTCAGTGTCACCCATGAACGTCCCTGTCTAGGAAGTCCACTCAGTCTCTTCCATATCAATAGCTCCTCTCTACCACCATCCCTAGATCACCACAGTGGTTCAACTGCACAGTTTGGATCTGCCCGATATGGCTCATCATCTTAGCTGGCAGCATCCCAACTGATAGCCTTCGACTCTGCAGGAGGAGAGAGTTACAGGCATTAGTCTAATCTGTTTTAGCTAAGAGAACGCTAAGCTTTTTCCATGATTTTCAAATCTAATGGCATGTAGTGATCAAAGGAAGCCAGAAGTAGCCTCAATAAAAATGACAATTATCTTTCCAGGCATGCATTATTCATGGGAAAGTGATATTCCCAGGCATGGTTTGCTCAGGCTGCTGATGAAAGAATGTGATAATAACTCAAACATTCGACACTAAGGGGATTGCTTAAATGAACGATGGAAAAGTCATTTAAATCAAGAGATCAGGGTTATATGAGTGACCACGTTGAGGTGGCCATGGGAACGTGTTAAGTAGGACAAAGACGGAGCAAAGTAGGAAGGGGAGCTTCCTGCATTTCTCCTTCCAAAAATCATTGCTGTGGTGTTTCTCTGTGGACTTCCTGGCATTCTTGTTGCATTTGAGATGTCTAGTCTGGATCCACAGACACATCCTACTTTATAAAGTTTGAATGCATTTGATACACCTCGTTCTATTGCCAGATTTCCTCACCTAACAAGGTACCTTGGGCAACTCTCAATGTCTGTCTATTAATACCTACGTTCTTCTGTTAATGGCACCTCGCATTTCCTTTGTTCATACACTCATTCTACTGATGCTTAACATTTATCCCATGCCAGACACTATGCCAGGAAGATCTCCATTCTGCTTAATGGACTAGAATTTCCTTCACAATTCCTCCACTCACAGATATTATCTCCGTCTCTTTTGTTCTTCGGTGGAAACATACTGCAGTAACCATCTTTGCACTTGGTCCAGGGACTCCATGGAGCCAGCTTCCCTTGGTTCAGCCAACTGTGGATCGAAAGTAGAAAATAAAGATATGTCCTCACTGAGCTTGTGTGGGTCGTCTTATCATTCCCTAAGGGATATGCTGTAACAACTCTTTCCATGGCATATGAATTGTGTTGGCTACTCTAAGTAATCTAGAGATGGTTTACAGTAACTCTGTGTAAACTCTCCACCATTTCATACAGAGGGCCTGGGAAGTGAAGACTTGATGTCTCCAGGGGCTTCCAGAAGATCATCAAAGTGGTCCCTGCTTGGCAAAGAATTCTCGTAACTTAACTGGCGATAGATATATTTTCCTACATTATCTGGAATATTACACTTCAACAAAGAAATATGGTCTTTTGTCCTGGAAAAGACAAAAGCTCCGAAATTCACTTAGAAACTGGTAAATAAGAGAAGTCACATGGATCCTTCCATCAGCTTTTCCGGATAGCCCACACATCAGCTGCTCTTGCTTGGGGAGTGTAATGGATGCTCCCTTGAGTATGCTCGAAATAAATGAACGAAGGCATGTGGGTTATCCCATAGTACAGACGAGAAAACTGAAGCCAACTAAAGACTCTCTTGAAGTCTCACAGCCAGTGTGCACTGAAGCCAGAGATCATTCCATCTCCATGGACACCATATTGGAAAGCGAGAAGATCAACCAGGACAGGAGTCCTGGGAGGCTAGGCTGCCAGGTTTGCCAGTCTACAGTAGACACTTCTGGAGAAAGAGTTTCGAAAAGCAGGGCAGAGAAATGATAACATCTGAAGTTCTAGAGACAGCCCTGGCTACATGGAGTGGCATTATCCATTCATGATGTTAAAAAATGTAAATAAATCCACCTTCCTAAATTACATGCCTCTCTTGTATTACAGGGATTACAAGTCCTCACCATCTGCTTCACAAGCATGCTTTGCGCCAGGCCCTTTGGCTCAACAGTATCAATTATTTTGACAAACTGCCTGTGTTGGCATGCCCAGCCTGGCTTTGTGCTCACCCAACTTTCACTGGGAGGGGGAAAGACTCTCAACAAATATTTACAGAGTGAAAGGAAGTGGGGGGGGCGGCGTCTGTGACCGAGCCTGGATGAGCTCAGGCCTCGGGCAAGCTGGACAAAGAAGGACCTAGACGAGGCCTCCCTTTGGATCTGTGCTCGGCCACTTTCTACACTGTGTGTGGCTTTGACATCGTCCTACCATCTCTGGTCCTACCCACAGGGCACCTGCCATGTGAGCTCAAGGATGCCTATTCTGCAATGTGCTTTCCAATGGGAAGTGATATCCATTATTTGACATGACCCATAAATCCTGACATGTAGTGAGTACTCAGAACCCTTAGCTATAGCTTGCATAGGAAGCCCAGGAGATATGAGTGGGTACAGAGAAAAGAAGGCAGTGCCCAGTGAACACCAGTGCAAGATGACTCGCTGGATGGTTGGCACCCTTTCCAGGCCTTGCTCTCTGATGCAGCTCAGACATGTCTTGCCCTCCTGGAGCTGGGGTCAGGTGTCCATTGGAAGGTCACCATCTGTCTGAGGAGGGCACACATCCGCCCTATTGTGCCAACTCAGTGCATATGCCTGGTTCTTTGTCTCAATTTGGATTGAGTGACATTTGAGACCAAACAAAGTGCATTTTTCTTTAAGTTTGCTTCCACAGATGCCAGATTTCACATGATGAAATTTGGGGACCTCTGCTTTTCTCCTTTTTTGAACTGCCTTTGACTTGTGTTTGTCTAGCTGTCTCATTCCTTTGGCAGAATACCTGACAGAAACAAACTGAGAGAAGAAAGGTTCACCTTGGCTCATGGTTTCAGAGGCTTTTCAGACTGTCCTGGTAGGGAAGGCAGGCTGGAGCAGCTCCATCCGTGGTGAGGGGAGTGGGGCCATGAGCCCAAGGAATCCTCAAATCACAGCAAGCAGACAAGAGGAAAGACCTTCCTAAAGGGCGACAAACGGTGCTCCCTGCAAATCCAGACCTCCAAAGCCCTTCCCAGGCGAGTGGACCTCCCAACAACCCCACTGTCCTGCCCCCCACTCCCAGACCCTCCCCCAGCCCAGCTTTCCACACCCCTAGTCCAGTCTCCTCTCCTTGCTTGCAAAGCCAGGAAGCGGTTCTGAACCAGAAGCAGGTATAGCCTTCAAAGGTCCATTCTCTGTGACCTATCTCTGCCAGCCCCAAAGGTTACACAGCCTTCAAAACTGATCCCTGGGCAGGGGACAGAGCATTTGAAGCATGAGTCTGTGGGGACGTTTCTGAGTCGAGCTAGGACAAACAACTGCATACTTTTTATTTGTAAGTATGTCTAATGATATACAGACTTGTTACTGAAGGAAGACACAGCCATGCGTCAGTTCCCAAACAAGCATGTTCTCAGGGATGTACTAAGCACTTGGCCTGCACACGTGTCCTGCCTTTTGGAAAGCATCATCCTGGGGCCTCAGAGCTAGACAGGACCTCAGCAGCTCTAGGTCACTTGCTTTCTGGTTTTAGCAGGTCTTCCGCTAGATCGGGAACACAGCATTGGCCTGGGCTCCGAGCCTGGGGAGAGCCCAGCCCTCTCTTTGACAAAGGTCCTTCATCATTCTGATGCATTGTCCCTGGACCACACTGGGAGGAAGCAGCTCTAGTTTACCCTTGGCCCTTAGAGATGAGTCAGCTGACGGGGAGCGAAGGGGCCTGGCCCAGCTCTCAGGGCTCCAGTGCAGCAGCTGGCAGAATGACCTGCGCCTGGGGGAGCCTTGCAGAGTGATGGAGTTCTCCTCCTCCTCCTTCTCCTCCTCCTCCTTCTCCTCTTCCTCCTCCTCCTCCTCTTCTTCTTCCTCTTCTCCTCCTCCTCTTCTTCCTCCTCCTCTTCTTTCTCCTCCTCCTCTTCTTCCTCCTCTTCTTCTTCCTCCTCTTCTTCTTCTTCCTCCTCCTCCCTGGGCTCTGTGGTCCTGAGCATCCCTCAGGCTGCTGGCTTGTGTGTCCTCTGACATCTCCTCTGACTTATACCACTGGAGGCTCGGAGGGTCAAATCGCTTTCCCTCCTCTGGCTTTTTACAAAGGAGATTCTTTGGGTAATGAGAGGCCTGAGCCTACACAGGTCTTCAGTCCTCTGTCTTTGACCCTGACCTGGGGATCTCTTATCCTGCTGGCTCCAGAATTGTACTGGTTTGGCTGGAATCCCTTTTAGCAGTTTCAGGCCACCAGCCCCAGAAATGCAGGGTGAGGGGGGCTCATCCTCACAACAGCTTTAAAGATTGTAAGAAACAGAGGTTCACACTGCTGAAGCTACAAGGCCTGAATGTGGGTGTCACACATCAGGAGGCCAGCTCTCACACACAATGAAAACGGGGACTTACATGGAGGCTGGGGGGGGGGCTTCTCAGTGGTTTAGGACACTTGCTTGAAAGATTGTCAGCCTGAGTTCAACTACTCAGCCACTCACATAAAGTGAAACAGGCATTTGTTTGCAGAGGCAAGAGATGCTGCATGCAAGCAAACACACACACACACACACACCCCTGGGTTAGCACATCAAGTCACCAAGACAGTTTAGTCGCTGGGACTCCTTGGATGTTGTCAACATCAAACTTAGGTCTGTGTGAGGCTGGAGAGAGACATCAGGCTGAGCCAGTGGGCTGGGCATGAGGCCAAGACCCTTTCTGATTGCAAGACAGACGGCTGTTACAGGGGGAGAAGAGAGGGCAGTATTGAGGGGTGACAAGTGGTTTTGGTCTGGGGTACACAGCGATATGCTTCTGTTCCAGGACAGGCGGTGCAGTGGAGAAGCCCTTTCTGAAGGGCAGCAGGCGGCACTTGCTGCCTGTGCACCTGGACCTTTAGAGTCCTTCCCAGGCTGCTGGCCACTGGCCTGTCCCCCACTCCCAGGCCACATCCCCAGCGCAGCTTTCCACAGCCCTAGTCCAGCCCTTCTCCCACTAAGGACTTTTCTTTTTAATTCATGCAAAATGCTCTAAGCAAGTTAACCTTGGAAATGACCTTCAGATTCAAAGCCTGTAGGGTGAGGCCAAATCCAGAGGGGAGAAGTCGTGGGAAATCAGAGGCCTGAGCAAATGAGGGGTAGACGTGGTCTCCCATGTACCATATAAGAAATGCCCCCCCCCATTTTCTCTGCACTTTTTCAAGACACAAAGCAGCGAATACAGCCAGGATTCCAGGCAGGGTGGGACATTCTTGCATTGTGTGAGCCACAATGAGGGGTTGTCTATGGGCCACAGGCTGACCCCACTCTATGGGTGTCCACATGGATAAGAGGTTCTGGTGGGGAGGGGCAGGCCTTCCAGGCTTTCTCAGTAAACAGTTCTACAGGCTGCCTCTGCCCTCAAACCAGGTTCACAATGACTGCCCAGCTGACCAGGGCCCATGACCCATGCCTGGCAAGCTTGTGAGCTCTGAGAAGGCCCACGTGGGGCTGAGGGTCAGGGGATGAGTGAGACAGGGCCTCAGCAACAGGCTCATTTTCACAACAACCCAGCTTGGGCCTCCGTCTCCACATCTGTCCAACGAGAGGGCTTTGGCTCTCACTCCACCATCTGGGCCATCTAAGAACCTGTCTGCGCCTGGCTGCAAACTATACGTTGTCTTCTGGAAAAGGCAGATTCAGGAGTTGCGTTTGAACAGCAGAATAAAGTTCCATCCGTGGCCCTGTGACACAAAGTTCTTTTCTTTTCTTTTGTAATCTCTGCTGGCGTATTGTAGTTTTTATTTGCTATTTAATGTTCTAAGTGATGAAAAATTAAAAGTCACACGTTTGCCCTGTCATCAGATGTGTTGATGACCATCTTCCGGCTGTGGGATGCTGGTTGTAAATGCAGTTATGAGCCTGTCACACTCTTAGATCAAAGTACCAACATCACACCTTTCTGCTGTGGGGGTCACCACATGCCCTTCGTTGGGCCAGATAAGGACAGACTGCATCAAGGATGGTGGCCGATCTCAGGAAGCCCCCCCTGGCCCCGCAGACAGAGAGAGCTCTCCCCACAAATTTCTCCTGGAAGTCAGGCCAGTGAAGTCCTTCCCAAGGGACCCAGCCCTGCATGCAGTTCAGCAGTTCTGCCGGATTTCTGGTTGCAGAGCGCCCTCTGGTGAGCTCCTGCGGTTATGGTCCCTGTCTGGGCCCAAGCCTTATTTCAGGACCAGTATAAGACCCAAAGGGTGGGGACTGGTGTGTACATCTTTGGGGAGGGGGTATCCCCGAAGAAATCCTATGTGGTGAGCGATGGGGAATGGCGCATGCACTGAGAAAGCGGAGGCTAATGAGCTTTACCTGGGGACCCAATATATTCACACCCAGAGGATCTTCCCAGTTCTTCCCACCTCCGCCCTCAGGGGCTCCTGTGGGGTCCCCTCTCTGGAATATGGATCCTTATTCTGGGAACAGAGAGTAGTGGGTGGGCTCAGGGTACTGGCCAGCGAAGTCCTTCCCAAGGTGGCACCTTGTTGTCAGGTTGGGTTGTTAGGTTCTGCAGGCTAGCAGCCCACCAAGAAGGGCTCCCAGTGTGGGCTGGGGACAGGGAGGAGGGGAAGGGTGTTACCGCCATAAGATTTTTTTATTGTCCATAATGAGTTACGTTATTTAATGGGCAAACAATGAGTTGTTATCCCCGCCATAAGATTTGCTCATACACTGTATCTAATTATCAATAATAAAGATTTAAAAAACCTTTTTTTGTCATTTTCATACATAAACATAATGTAACTTGACCATAATCCCCTCCCCATCCCTTCTTCTCCCTCTTTATATAAAGTCCTCCAAGGCTCAGAGAACAGTGAGGAAGAGGAGGTGGAAAGAATGGAAGAATCTGGGCTGAAGAAGTGGCTTAGCGGTTAAGGTGCTTGCTTGCAAAACAGGACCTGAGTTCGATTCCCCAGTGCCCATGTAAAGCCAGATACACAAGAGGGCGCGTGTGTCTGGAGTTCATTTACAGTGGCTGGAGGCATGCCCTCTCTATCTCTCTCTCTCTCTCTCTCTCTCTCTCTCTCTCTCTCTCTCTCTCTCTCTCTCTCTAATAAATAAATAAAATATTTTTTAAAAGAATGGAAGAACCAGAGGAAGGGCAGAAGTGTTTGGGGACACTATGACCTCACAGAGGCTGCTGCCACCTCCACAAGACCTCCAGGAAGCCGAGCTCATCAACATGCTTCATGGAGGAAAGCAAGACACAGAGTTATCAAAATAGAAGAGGGTCTACTCTCAGCTCTTGATGGTTAAGTCTATGTGTCTACTCGGCTGGGCCCTGGGGGTGTTTTCAGAGGACATTAGTGTTCAACTCAGTGGACTTTGTGTGCCCCATCTCTAATGGGAGGGCTTCACATAGGCTGAATAGAACAAAAAGACCAGCCATCCCTGAGCAGAAGGAGTCTCTGATGGCCTCTGCCCCTGACCATTGGCCCTTTCAAAGTCTCCAGGCTGACGGTCTACTTTACACACACACACACACACACACACACACACACACACACACACACACACACACACACTTTGGTTCTGTTTCTCTCAAGAGAAGCAGGGACTAGTGTAGAGTCTGATTGGTTCTAGTCTGCTTCTGCACTACAACTGGGTAAAGTTTATTTCAATTCTCTCCTCCTTTCTTGCCCTCCATCGTGTCTGCCTTGCTCAGCAGGTCTGTTTTCTGGCAGGAGCATCAGTGTTCGGTTTGCACAAGTTCCTGGAGGCAGAAGTGGTGATGGCCCTGGCTGTGCTGGTTAAAGCCTTTCTCATTCCTTTTTTATCTGCTGTGTTAGGCAAGGAGGGTGTGTGCCCACCATGCTTGGGGCTTCAGGCCAACAGCAGTGAGACTTGCTCTCGACAGGGGGCCTGGAACCTTCTCAGTCCGAGCTTCTAGTCATATATGTTTTCTCATGTCTAAACCCAGAGTGATAGTTTGTGGGGGGGTGTACACGCATGTGTAGATGTGTAGATACACTGGAACATACATGATGTGGATGTGTTCATTTATTTGTCCAGAGTTAAAATTAAAACTTGGACTTGAAGTTCATCAGTGAAGCAATTAATCTGATGACTCTTTGTCACCTGAATGTCTGCAGCTTGACACTTTAAGCCACCTCATGCTGAAGAGTTTGGGGCTGTATCTATATCTTCCTCCCCAGCATCTAAGACCACCGCTGTGCCCAGTGGGGGTGATGGGGAGCATGTGTTATCTGCTAAGCAACGATCTCACATGACTTGCCTTGTACATGGAAGAAGTCGAGGGTGAGTAGGCTGATCAACAGGACAGTTTTTCCTGTGTGTTTGCCCTGGAAGGAAAGGAAACCAACCAGGGCTTTGTGAGACTCAGTGGCCAGGGTCAGTGAAGGCCTCCTGAGGGGATGGCACTGCCACTAATCCTTGGGTGGTGTCAGTTACTTAGTTTCATAGAGTGAATTTTCCTGGGGTAATTACTTCCTGTGCAACATATATGTGGTGCAAATGTGAAATGTCCCCATAGGCTCATGGGTTTGAATTTTGGTCCCCAGCAGGTGGCGATGTTGGGGAAGGTGGAGGCTTGCTGGAGGAAGTGAGTCAGGCTTAGGACCCTCTGCTTCCTGACTCTGGGTGGGGGGGCATGCAATGTGAGAAGCCGCTTCCTGCTCATGCCTTCTCAGCCATGACAGAAGGTATCCTCTTGAACTGAGGCTAGAATAAACCTTAGCTGTCTCTCATCAAGAATGTGCTCACAGCAGTGAACAAAGAGAAGCTATTCAATCTGATCTCAGAGCACCCAGAGGCCAGGGAGTGAGGCTGCCCCACCAAGGGTATCTCAGTTTCCCCAACAACCAGCAGGTACCAGTGTCTAAAGTTATACTACTTGATTCTTCCACATTTACACTTGTATATAAACCTCCTCCAGGGATTAATTATTTAATTTACATTCATCATTATGTTTGGTAATCTTTGTAACATCTCCTGCAGAAAGATAGGAGCTGATGCACATGAGGGAATAGAATTGCTCTTGGATCTCGTCTACACACAGTTTGGCTTTTCCTCCTCTCACAAAATAGATGCCGTTGCAAAGTGACTAAAAAGGGTCAATATGAAGATAGAATGTTTACATGACTTAAGCTTCATAGACATCCACTATGAACAATTCTAGGATGGTTTTTACATGAAGAGAAACCTACTTCGAAATTATTGAGAGAACACAGTAACTCTAAAACGATGCCATGATTCAATGAGTTCATTTTGTTAAGTACCAGCCAACAGTCTTACGAACCTGTCTCACATACTATTTACATTTCTCTACAGAATCCTCTTCATTTAAATATTATCAGACTACTAAATCATTCCCACTGAGTGGATTTTTGGTTGATTTCATTCTCTGTTGTTATGGGGAAACTATTGGAATGTCACCGGAGCATTTAACTTCCTCCTCCTGGAGCTGAGGGACAATTCTTGTGTTCCCAAAAAGCTCGCAGGTGGCATTTTAGGAAATGGTTCCATGGTTTTGTGGGCTAGGCTGGCTCTTAGGCTGGCTCTCTGCCTCTCCAGCAGAGCTGTGGGTTGGATTTTGAAGTCTGTGTCGCCTCCTCAGAAGGGATGCGAAATCAGAGAAAGTTGTGTCCCAAGCCCAAGGCCTCCTTGGTGTCTCAGATGCTCTGTCCAGGCGCAGAAGACCTTGGTGGCAAAACTAGGCCAGACGGCCATCCAAAGCTGCAGGGGAGGCTGCCATGGAACACAGCTACTTGGGAGACCACCAACACTCTGGTCAGCATCTTTTTCTCTACACTTCTTGCTTCCTAAATACGGGTCCTAGAAAACCAGTAGTCTGATCTATGATCAGCCTCGGGTGTCTTGTGCAGAGTAACAATTGTATTCAAAGTCCAGTGTATTGGAGCATTTTCAGTGAATATGAATATTTCACTGAGAAATACCATTGTATATTTGATACTTTCAGCAATATTGAGATTGCTCACCCCAGGTCGTGTTTTGTTGACATGAGGCAGGAGCATGTGTCTGACTCTGGCATGAAAATACACGAGAGAGAGAGAGAGAGAGAGAGAGAGAGAGAGAGAGAGAGAGAGAGAGAGAGAGGGAGAGAAAGAGAGAGTTCTTATATTCCCATGTTTGCATGTGCCCGTGTGTATGTGTACATGAGTGTGGATCTGTGTCCACGTGAGCACATGTGTGTGAGTGCATGCATGCATGTGTGTAAATGTGTGTCCATACATGTAGTTCTGCCATGCCACTGGAGGGAAAGGGGACAAGGATTAGCGGAAAGCTTGGTCTCCAGGCTTTGGCGAGGATGTGTCAATCCTTGATCACTCACACTAACCGGATTTCCTCAGCAGAAGATAAGAAACGAACCGTGGGGGCTAGACAGTGCTATCTCTGTGAACCCCCTCATCCTCATCTTTGATGCATCTCAGGGCCTCGGGGAGAAACTCCATGCAGAACATGGCCAGCCCCAAATAGCTGCATCATGCAGGAGGGAGACAGCTCCAGAGAAAGTCCAATGGCAGGTGCGGGGTTGTTAGCAAGGGTGAAATGGATTCTGAAATGAAGATGGGTTTAAGGAAGCTGCAGAGAGTCTGGGGTGCCCTGGGGGTGCTGGTCATCTGCAGACCAGGAGGTCCTTGGGCTCCCTCTGCTGGGAAGAAAGGGAATCTTCCTCTTCTGATTTTAAGCTGCCCAGGCCCATTCCTCTAGAAAGCTGGAGAGACCTCCTGTGCACCTGCCTCTGGAACTCTCCACGTGACCTTTGTTGCAGATGCAGGGAGGGCCTCTGTCTCCAGGCCCCTCATCTTGATCCCCAGAACATCGGGGCTGAGGTAACAAGCATGGTAGATGGGAGCTGAAGCAAAGCCCAGGAGAACCATGACTGTAGGTGAGACCCATCAGATGGCCCCTGCATTGGAACCCTTCCGTCTAGAAATAAGCCTTTCTAGCGTACTTGGTAGACTCTGCAAGGAACAGTTAAAGCGAGGCTGCAGTGGTCCCTCAAACTCTCTGGAGATAACCTAGAAACGGGAAGAGGCTGCATCAGGGAGAGGGAGAGATGAGCCGTGGTCCTGAATCTCTGGCCAATGCTGGCCTTTTGCTGCTGCTCTCATTGGGGTAGTCAGCCACCTGAAGTTTGCTTTCCTGTGTGTGTCTCAGAGCCTGAAGGGTCTGTGGGCAGACCTCAGCCCCGATGACCTCTGCAGCAGGGGAAAGGATGCCAGGCTTGTCTTCACAGTGCCTCACAGCATTAATAGGACAGGACCCCATGAATTCAGAAGGTAAGCTCTGTAAGGGTGCTCAGTTCTCACAATGCACCTCATATAGACACATAGTCATGGCACAGGGAACATACATGCCATCTTTACTGAACTGGAGATGCAGGACTTTTAGACACGTGACTGAAGCTACCGGTTCTAATGAAGACATTTGTGCAGGACCTTCAACTTTCATGTAGATTACATAGTGTATCATGTTAACTGCAGGTGAATGATGATTAGACTGATGTAAAACAGCATGTGGTCATGTGCGCATGCGTACACATGACATGTATGAATGTGTGTATTTATAATACACGCATGCATATCTGTGCCTATGTATACAGTTTTTCCCTTGAGATCTACAAGGGGTTGGCCCTAGCAACGCCCCCCCCCACATCAAATTCTGCAGATGCTCAACCTCCTGATGTGCAGAGGCAGAGAACAGCTGTGTAGTTCAGGCACAGCCTCCTGTTTAGCGGAATCCTCCTCTAAATGGTCAGGGATACCCAAGATAAAGTCTATGAAAATAGCTTTTTTACTGTCTTGTTTAGAGAACAGCAAGGACAAAAGGTCTCTACATGATCAGTATGGATGTCATTTTTGAAAAATACCTTTCACGTGTGGTGATTGAATACACAGGTCCAGAACCCGCAATGATCAAGGGCCACCTGCATTTACCAAACAATGCTGGTCTGTGTGCTGTCATAGATCTATTCACATAGGTAGGATGAGTCACGTTAGCAGTGGGCATCGAGCCAAGAGAATGGCATTCAACTTTGACCTCTGATCTTCATTCCAGTTGACTAAACTCCTGTAGCTTCAGTCTCTTCCCCTGGGATGGCATGTGATTGTCCTTTCTCTTTGTTAAAAAATTTTATTTATTTATTTATTTATTTATTTATTTATTTATTTATTTATTTATTTATTTGAGAGAGAAAGAGGCAGACACAGAGAATGAGTATGGGTGTGCCAGAGCCCCCTGACACTGCAAATGAAGTCCAGTTACATGAGCCACTTTGTGCATCTGGCTTTGCATAGCTACTAGGGAGTGGAATCCAGGCAGTCTGGCTTTGCTAGCAAGTGCCATTAACTGCTGAGCCATCTCTCCAGCCCTGATTGTCACCTTGGAGATGAGTGGTGGTGAAATGAAGCCTGGGACAATGGCTAATGTAGGGTAGGAGGTCTACCTGCAAGCCACCTGGACCTGGTCTGGGCTCTGAACACAGAGCTAAAAAGAAGGTGTCCCAGCCCTCGACTCAAGCCTGTTTTGTGGGGGAAACATGTGAAAGTAAATACTCCAGTATAGTAGGATCCATGCAGGCCTGGAAAGTGGCAGGGGTCACACGTTCCAAAAGAAGATGACAACCCAAATGTCAGAAGCCCTCCCAGGGGAGTTGGAAATGACATTGGTTCTGAGAGCAGGTTGGAAACAATTGAGCCTGGGCTGGGTGTGACGCTAAGAGGCTCTGGGAAGGACTTGGGTATGTCCTGGGGAAAGGAACTATGGGAGATGTGTGGTTAACCCTGGTTGTCAACTTGATGGCATCTGGATCACCATGGAAACAAATCTACCTGTGAGGAATTTTCTAGATCGGGTTCATTGAGGTGGGAAGAGCCGCTCGCCCTAAATGTGGGTGGCACGATTCCATGGACTGGGCTCCTGGACTGCATAACAAGAGAAAGCAAGCAGAGACCCCGCATCCATCACTCTCTGCTTCCCGACTGAGGACTCAGAGGGACCGGCCGGCCTCCTGTTTCTGTGGTTATGCCTTCCTCACGATGGACGGCATCCCCTAGGACTGTAAGTCAACATAACCTGTAACTTAATAAACCCAAGCTGCCTTTGTCAGGCATTTTGTCAGAGCAATGAGGAAAGTAACTAATTCCATGGGGGACTTGCTGCAGACAAGCTTTGATCCATTATCTGATAGGCTACAGCTAGGATTCCCTTTCCAGGCCTAGTTTTTCTAGCCTCTTGGTGACTTGTCTTTTCATCTACCAAAAGTAGCTAATCAAAACTCCTTCCAGCCCCTGGAGTCCCTCCTCTTTTAAATGAAGAAATTGAATGAAACAGCTTCAAGGCTCTGCTTCATCCTATGATGCCGCAAACTATAAATCAATAACGTCACGAGAGGCTCTGAAGGAGGCGCTGGATCCCTGATGGCGGCCTTTAAAGGTCACCTCATCAGGATGTCCTCAGTCATTATTTTAATGGTTCTCTTCTCCGCTTGTTTAATATAAAAAGGACACTAAGTCTAATCTCAAAGCCCAAGGTAAGCAATTTGTTAAACCAATTTGGTAGAATGACTCGGCAGCCTGCCCAGCACTGATGCCTGGGGTCCTCCGTGCCTTTATCTTGAGCTGGGCCTGTAGCACTGAGGCTCAGGCATGTGCTGACCACCTACTGTGTGTCTGGCATGTTCTGGGCCCTGGGAGCACTCAGGTGAAGAACCCATGTATCAGAGAGCTCACTCTTAGGAGACACAGAAGTAAAGGAGCGGTAAGATGGGGATCTTAGGAGAATGGGTTCAGAGAAGGCTCTGGGGGGAGAGAGAGAGCATGGAGACCCTCTCCCTCCTGGCTGAGGATGCATGTTGTGGTTGTTTGAACACGCTAGTTTGCATGGCCTCATAAAGGCAGACCAAGGGTCTGAAGAGGAGACACCCAGGAGGGAGGGTGGAGGGATAGGAATCAAGATGGGCTGAGAAAGCTGACCTTCTTTCACATGCTTGAACCTCAGGCACAATAACTAAACCCACTCAGCTTCCTCCTTCTCTCCTGGGATAGGGCACGATAGTCCTTTCCTGTGGAGATGAGAGGTGACAAAAATAAAATGAGGAGGTGCACACATACACACACAATAAGAGTAAGAGAAAATTTGTGGATTATGCTACAATGCATAGAAATTTCTAGAGTCTTCAGGCTCCCACCAAGCCAAGGAAACCTTTTATGAGCTCTTTTGAAATGGTTGAATGTCATTTTCACACAGGTCAGCAGGCCTCTGCTTGCAGTCTGTCAGAAAGTGCATGCCAGTATCTGCAGGTGCGTGTGATTTGGTTGTATCTCTTACACACACACACACACACACACACACACACACACACACACAAGATGTTTAGAGATTTAAAATAAGCAAAATACCCAAAGAAGCAAGAAACCATGACCCATGATCAGAAGGGAAATAGTTGAGCCTGTGTTTACCAGTGTGTGGGGCTTCTAAGTTCTACTTATGAAAAGTTATTAGACGGAGACAGAAAAAATAAACATGGAAATTACTTAAATGGCCTAACATGGCTGAACAGTTGGGTTTTGTGGAGAGACAGAAAGTGTTAAAATACTCTAATTAGAAACTCTAGAAATGAAAACTATGACCTCAGGAATGAAAAATCCACTTGAGAAGCTTAACAGAAACACAGCAACAAGAGGAACCATGAGCCTAAGGAGACGTGAACTGCAAACCCCACTGAGACGTGCAAGGTAGAGGGCTGGACAGAGAGCAGCAGAAAGCCTGAAGTGGGCTTCATATCTAGTCAGAGAGCAGTTGGTTAACCCCATAACCCACATGCCACTAGTACGCTGGTATCTGTCTTCCCTGGCTGGCTGATTTGTTTCATTTGCAGGTTCCACTGTTCATTCACACTATCAGTGATGATTACCCCCCATCCCCAAGCAGCTCCCATAGCACTTTCCAGAACTGCGGGAGCTGGCCAGTAAGGAGCTGGCTTCCTTCTAGTTCCAGCATGATCTCTCCATGCTCTGTGACCACAGGAAATGATGTCTTTAGCAACAGGGAAAAGAGAAAATCTGCTTTAAGTAAGGCAGAGGGAAGACACATTACATGCAAGGGAACAATATCACAAATAAAGGCAGATTCCATTGTGTCCAGAAATAGTAGAAACCAAAAGACAGGATGATGTATTTAAAAGACCGAAGAGAAAACACAACTGCAAACTAAGAACACATGTTGAATTGATGTGAATGTCACACTGAAACTCATTACTTTGTACACTGCCTAACAATTAACTTAAAAAGAAATAAACCATATGCAAAAAAAAAAGACTTCTAAGTGGAGGCAAGCCAGACACGTTTTCAGATATGTAAAATATGGGAGAATTTACCTCAGTACTGTTGCACTCTAAGAAATGCTAAGACAAGCTCTTGGGTTTAAATAAAAAAGAGAGCAGAAAGAAACCTGGATCTAAAGCTGGCATGGAGGAAATGACCATAGGAAATGCTTTTATTAACTGCTTATCTAGGCATATGTACACATATAGGAAGGGATTGGATGCTAAAAGTGAAAATAATAATAATGTGCTGTAGCTTTGAATACTTATAAAAATTAAAGTGACAACAAAAACATCATGAATCAGAGATACTCCAAATAAATTATACACCTGGAAGGCTGTTATTCTAAAAATGCATGTTGTTATCTGAGTGTTGACATTGATATGTTAAAGATATAAAATTTAATCACTCATGCAACTACTACAGAATAACACAAAGAAGGAAATTTTAAAAGTCAGTATGAATTATGTTTATTTATTTTTTGTAAGGCAGGGTCTCACTCTAGCCCAGGCTGGCCTTGAACTCATGATAATCTTCCTACCTCAGCCTCCCTCGTGTTGGGACTACAGGAATGAGTCACCATTCCCAGCACATTTATTTTTTTAAGTTAGATTTTTTTAAGTTAGAAATTTCTTTCTACTCACTTTACTATGTATGATGAAGAGAAGAGCAACACTTCTGGGATTTCTTACCTGCTTGAAAATTCTGACTCTTCCTTTGCCCCTTAATCAAGCAACTTTATTTTATCACCATTTGATTTTAAAAATGCTTGTGTTTTTATATTGCCTTGTTAGAGATATACTTTATTTACTCACAGTAAGATTGACTTGTGTGGGTTCAGTTCCTTCGGACAATGCACACAGTCACATCTGCCTAAAAACAAGACCCAGACCATTCTCACTCTCCCCCCTGAGATCACATCCTGCCCTCTCTGAATCCCCTCCCCACCCCCTCAGAGTTCTCTCCTGCTGATCCTTGGTGTTACCCCCTCTCCCAGACTCTAGTGGCAGGGATGTATCTTACTTTCTCATGATTTTGCCTTTTTCTGTACTGGATTTTCTCATAGTGGTGGAGTTCACTGACTCTATATCTTGTACTTTTGTATAACATTTCATGTTCCATATTTGAGAATGTATATTTTATGATATAAATGCATGTGCTTTTCATGGTGGATGTGAAGTTTTTCTGTTATGTAAGAATTCTCTGAAATAAATTACCCAAAGTTAAGGAAGCTTTTAAAAAAGTTAATTTATGAGATAAAAACTGATTTATATGAAAGGAGACAGGAAATGTGGGATTATGAGACTATCCCATGTTTACAAGAAATAGCAGAAAAGACAAATAGAAGAAAAGACAAATTTCAAGATGATGAATTTTAACCCAATCATAGTAATTAATTACATTAAATATAAATGGTCTAAAGAGTCTAGAAACAAGAGGATGGTTTCCAACTAAATAAAGGAGAATAAATACCTTATTATTTTTTATTTACAGGATGTAGACTTTTCAATATGGAGACACAACAGGCTGAAGTGAATGAGAAAGAAAAGACATGATGAAAATATAAGCCTCCTGGAACCTGAAGCTGCTAATTCCAACGCACTGACAAATTTAGAGTGACTGGATTCTTGTCTTATGAAGTTAAAGAATTAATTTCATAGACCAGAATGTAGGATTTAGAGAGAGACTTTATTGGATTAAGAGAAGGAGAGGAGAAAGCACAGAAAGCTCCCTCCATGGGTCAGGAAAAAGCACGTGTGGGAGACGCCCTCCCGCCATAGTCACTACATGGAGAGGGCTTTCCAGAGAGAACCACAGGGTCTGCACTGGCCAGCCAAGGGGGAGAGAGGAGAGGGCAGTTTGCCCTCTTCCAGGTGAGTGTATCATCTGTCTCAGGTGAATCAGAGAGATAGCAGATTGGTCTGGGGTCTGACCAATCACAGTTCCAGGATTCAGTTTGAGTTCTAATAAGGGAGACCTCCCCCCCTAGGGAGGGGCTCAGGTTGTCTTTTAGAAAAACAGGTTAAGTCTATGGACACTTCTGCTCTGTACTTTTAGGGCCCAGCCACCCTAAACTACTTCACTACAAAATCATCTGCTAGTCAGACTAATATTGGAAAAGATAGTCAAAGAAAGACACTCTGGGATGGCAAGTCAATTTACTAAGAATACTCTGATATAAGCATCACTGAAGAAGACAGCATTATGTTACATGCAACAAAGCCAACAGAACCGAAGGCAATCGTATCTGGAATGTAATGCTCCTCTAAGTGACCAGGAAAGCAAGTAGACATACACTAGGAAAGATTCCCAAAACAACAATGCCAGTACTTCCTCATACCATGGAGTTAACATCTACACTGGAATGGTTGCTTTAGTTGGTGGTGATGTGGAGATCTGGGTCCCTGCACTACAGCCTGTGAACAGCCTGCCTGGCCTCTACCCACTAGATGTCAGTAGCAGCCTTTCTAGTTCTGGACATCTAAGAAAGTGTCCAGACATCATCAAAGGTCTGGAAAGGTGGGAGACAGATGAGGGGCCCGGAGAGAGAACTGTTGACAGGACAGAAGAGTCCAGACAAGTCCAATTAATTTTCAAAAGTGTTAAATACATACGCACTACATGCTCTGAACCAAGTACAATTCAGTTATTAATCAATTATGATATAGCTTTGCTATCTTAAAACCCCCAAATATTTGTAAATTAAACAATGACTGTCTATGAGTTAAATAAAATTATTTAGAAAATAGTTTGTACTGAACATGAAGGGTAAAATGAAAAAAAACGACAGGATATTAGTGAAGCAGTACTCAGAGGAGAGATTTCAGTTTTAATAAAAATATTAGGGAAACATGGTAAATCCAATAACCTAAGCTTCCATGTTAAGAAACTTAAAACGTCATAACAATGCAATTGGGAATACTACAATAACAATAAGAAATCCAGGATTGTTGGTACATGTGACCCCATCCTGCACACGCATCATGTTGATGGTCGGTAATGTCAGCACTTGGAAGAGTGAGGAAGGATTGGGAGTTTAAGGCCATAATCAGATACCTCATGGGTTCAAAGTTCAAGGCCAGTCTGGGATACATGAGCCTTTGTCATTTATATATATGACATATCACACACCCAAGAAACCCATAAGAGCAACGCACTGTGCAGGAAAGAGACACACGAGGGGTAGAAGCATCCCAGGTGCAGGATCGTCCTGTTCTAGGCAGCAGTCTGTGGGAGAAGCAAAGGTGGGAGGGAGTCAGGCCTACAGTGAAAAGTAGCCATGTTGTTTCTTGCTGTGCTTTGATTTTCTCCACTGTAAAGGGCGCCACGGCAGTGTCTGATCACTGCAGAGGGGTTGTGAAGATTAATTAGAACAGAGAAGGCGAAGAGCCCTCCAGCAGGAGCAGCTTCGTCCCGTGTGGAGTGTGGGCAGCTAGGGCTGTGATGTGAGGACTTGGGGCCAGGGAGGTGCACAGCCTTCTCCTCTCTCCCAACCTGCAGCTCCAAGGTGCTTGGTGGTCCTGAGCCCAGGACGACCTGGGGGCTAGGCAACATGGCAATGGTTAAAACTGCTTTCCTGGGCTTAACTACAAGACTACACTATGAAGATAGCAATGAACATGGCTGAGCAAGTGTCTCTGAAATAGACTCTGGAGTCATCTGTACATGTTTCCAGGAGTGGAATAGCTGGGCCATATGATAGTTCAATTTTTCAAAAATAAATAAGTAAAAGAATATTTAGAAGAGGGCTGGTGAGATGGTTCAGTGGTTAAGAGCACTTCCTGTGCAAGCATGAGGGCCTGAGGAGGCTCAAAGGCTGTTTAGGTTTGATTGACAAGCTCTGTATAAACCATGTGTCTACCCACATCTGAACTCCAGCCCTGTGGTGAGCAGAGACCAGGGAGTCACTAGTGCTTGTGAAAAAAAAACAAACAACAACAACAAAATAACAGGCTCCAGGTCCATAAGAGACCCCAGTCAAGTAAATATCAATGGAAGAATGATGGCCCTGCCCAATGTTCCCCTCCAGCCACTGAAGGCAAATGCACCTGCTACAGATGAGCACATGAGGACATACACGGCATATTCAATACACACTGCACACAAAATATATGCAGAACATTTTTAAACAGCCAGCCAGCATAGAGACATATGCTTCCTGGGCCAAGCCAGGGAACAGTTAAGTAGTTGGGTCTGAGAAGTTTCTCTCTGTCTCTGTCTCTCTCTCTCTCCCTCCCTCCTTCCCTCCCAAAATTAAATAACAGATCATGAACCCAGTCATCCCCAAAGCACAGTGTCTAGATGAGACCCTGTGTCAGGTTCTTCAGGGAAGCAGGACCACACTGGTGGCCTGTAGGTCAAATCTGGCCTTTAAGAGTATCATGAATATTATTATTACAGTCTTGTGGCATTTACAACATCTAAGTTAATTACCATCATTTAGGTAATGGAGCAGTTTAATTTTCAAGCTGACCTGTGTAGCATCTCTTGAAAACACTCGCTGAGAACCTCCTGGGCTGGTGCCACCCCCACAGGGACATGGAGCTGCAGCTGAGGAGGTCCTCACCCCACTTCGGCAAGGTCAGGTGCATCAGTCTGCCACAGGTACTGGCACCCCTGCTCTAACCCAGTCCTCAGTTCACCACATCATCTCCCTTCTTTCCAATCCTGTCCTGGTCTGTTTGTCTATTCCTGTGTATAGCTCCCTGATTTAGTAGATGAGGAAGGTGGTCCCTGGAAGGGACCGTGAGGAGAGCACTTGCTGAGACATCCTCAAAGCTGGAGAGAATGTCGCCTCACAAGCTAAAGATGTTCTTCCTGATATCAAGACCCTGCTCCAGTGTCACACTCTGCCCCAGGAACCACCTCGGCTGGCACAGTTTTCTCTCTCCTCTGAATTCCAATCCACCCACTGCCTGTGCTACTCATCCGGTAATGACTCATCGCCTGCCATTGATGTTTCAGTGAATATTTACTGATATCTAATATATGCTAGACACTCTGTTAGGTCCCAGGAAGGGATAAAAGTGTGAGTCGCTAACACCCAGCACTCAATGGGTTGATTTGCATAGGAGAAAGAGCACACTCTCTGTGAGCAGAACAGAACTTGGGATTCTGTTTAATGCAGTTTGAACTGAGACCTTCCTTAAAGAGTTAGCAGTCCCAAGCCTTGGTGATGGATGCCAGACAAGGAGCACAGTTGGAGGGCACCTGCTGCCGGGAGGAGCCCAGGTTCTTATGTCCCAAGACAAAGAATTGTACCAGGGATGCAGAGTAAGATAATAGAAATAGACACAGTTTATTAAAAAGGGAAAAAGGCCCTCCTGAGAATGGGAGCAGGCTTGTGAGCTGGAAAAGACATATATCTAAAAAGTACTGGACCATGAGCCTCTATGGCCCTTCAGAGGTCATTTACCTAGATCCTGAACATTCTCTCTCTTTCTCTCTCTCTCTCTCTTTCTATCTATCTCTTTCTCTCTCTCTCAAGCCTTTTTCCATGCATGCTCAATTGTTACATGTAGCCAACACTGGAATGGTTTCCAGTCTTCAGTTGTCATTACGTCTTTAGAGGTTGACCTTGATGTTGCCCTGCCCGCAGCCCCATGTTTCTGACACAGTGGTCTTGTGCGGTAAGGCTGATCCTTCTCCCCATGTGTTTGTTGGGAAGGACATTGAGAGCATGTACGTAAAAACATGGCTTCCGCTGGAGTCTGTCCTCCCTGCTGCTCTCAGGTGCATGGTTGAGGAATGTGCCTCTCAGAACTCCTGGTTCCCAGCTTCCAAGAGAGGATGGTCAGCATGAGGACAAGAGCCTGGAGGGCAGCTGAAGGAAAGAAGCCAGGACATCTCTCTCCCTTCTTCTTACACACAGTAGCATCTTCTGGCCACATTTGTGTCCCTCCTTGGTCCTTGCTGCATGGCACCCCCACTATGGTTCCAGCTGCTGCTAGATAGCCCTGCTTGATAACAAGTCAAGGGCAGCGGGACATTCCCACCTCTGCTGAACCCTCAGAAGTTCCATTTCCTAGACAATAAATGAAACTTGGCGAAGGTGACTTGTAACATTTGCTCCCCAGTTATAAAGACCCAAGAACCTCAGAATGTGCGCTTGCTGGCAGCAGGGTCCTCACAGATGTTCTTACTCCAGAGGCAGCTGGACCGGAACCAGGTAGACTGTGATATGACAGGTACCCTTAGGAAAGGGAAAATTAGACAGTCCCACAGGGAAAATGCCCTGTGAAGATGACTGCAGAGTATGGGGTGCAATGCCTACGAGCCAAGGAGCACCAACTGAGCCAGCGCACCCTCAGGGGCTGGGGAGTGGCGTCACTCACATCCTCAGAGCCTTCATGCTGGCTGACGCCTTGTGGTAGTTTGAATGTCAAGTGTCCCCCACAGTCTTATGTGCTTGTGATTAAGCCTTACACTCACTCCCTGCTCCCCACCAAGCTACAAAGTTGCCTTGAGTTTGTAATCCTCCTGCCTCCACCTTCCACATAGCTGAGATCACAGGCCTGTGCCCAGCTTAGTAACTTTATTTTATAGAAAGCCAAAAGCGGTTTAGTAAAGGTAAGTAACTTACTCACTAGGTGCCCTTTCAGTAGGAAAATCAGGGCTTGACATGATAATTATGATTCTATGTGCTGCCCCTAACTCTTCCACCAGAGACCCACTCTGCTGTCTCTCCCCGCTCCCCACCAGGGCTGGCTGTGGCTCAGGTCCACTGACATGAAATACGCAACAGAAAGTAGCTGACTAATTCAGAAGTCAGGACCCTGAAGAGATAGATGTCCCTAGGGACAACAGCAGGGCCCAAAGGCATTGTTAAGTCCCCTCCCCAGGCTCTCCCCTGTTCCCCTGCAGTGGGAGAAACAGCATATAGACCAGGAGCCCTGAACCTATGCAGCTCTATGCTTTCCTCTGATAGAGGGCACCGGGGCCCAGTGCCCAAGGTTAGGAAAACTCCAGGTTGACAGGCAGAGAGAATATTGGTGTTGGGGTTTAAGGACTCTTAGGAAGAGTCTAGAGCCAAGAAGATGGGAAGTTCTTCAGGTTGGCCAAATACCAGGCTCACACCTGTCCAGCAGAGCTCACAATGTGTGATCAGGAGTAAATGGGAAAGCCCTCTAGTCTCTGTCGCTCACCTGCAGAATAGGCTTGCAATGGTGCTTCCCTCCCTTGTTGGGTTCCTACTAGTTTTAAAGGAGGCATGGCACAGCCCTGCTTAGGACAGTGACCACTGGTGGTCAGCAGCCCAGGCAGCCCATTACTACTGCTGTCTGTGTGTGAGCTTGCAGCTGGGGTTTGGTGAAGGCTAGGGCAGTCGGTCCCTGAGGTGCTGAGCAGAGCTGGTGGAAGTTGGTACTCTGATTATTGTTCTCATTATAATTTGCTTTCTCCAGAACTCTAGCACCATAGCTCATCCCGGTTCCCCTACGAGAGTGCCCTATAGACCAGTGCAAAAGTCCATTGTAGTTAACAAAGTGGGTGCTTTTGCAGCACAGTTGTAAAGAGTAAGCGGCCAAGCTCAGCCCAGTGGGAAAACAGCTGCTAACATCTGCTCTCCCTGTAACCTCTTTGGCTGGCTGGACATACGCCTGGCTGTCCTTGGCTTGCTGGGCCCCTCAGCCACTTAGAAGGAGCCACGGCCTAAGGACTAAGTGCAGTGTCGAGGGGCCCCTCTCCCCATGGTGGCTCATCAGGTCCTAGCCCCCAGCAGTCCAGGCCCTGCCTCTGGCACAATGCAGGGAGAGAGAGAGAGAGAGAGAGAGAGAGAGAGAGAGAGAGAGAGAGAGAGAGAGAGAGAAACAGAGCACTGGAACCTCCAGTGGTCTTTCATCTTCTTGTCACACCACCTGACTTCTATGCTTTGCAGGTCCCATTTTTGTCATGAACAAACACCATCACCCAAACTCATCTGAGGGACAGTTCTTTTCTTAGCTGCAGATGGACTTATTTTTATATCTGTATTTAGCACATTTTTATAGTTCAGGATAATCATTTTTATTTCTGCCTTCACCAGCCCCAACGGACAGACACTGATCCTTCCTCCAAGCTCTGTCACCACTATGGGCTCTCTGAGTTCTGAGGAGACAGAAATAAGTGGGGCTTCAGAGGTCAGATTAAACTCCATGCAGCGACCCACCCTGATTGGGCAATGGAAGGATCTGGAAGAATGGAACAATTACAACAGATGGGGACAGAAGGATGCTCCCAGAGAGGGCAATAAGGTGACAGCATAGGAAGAGTTTGCTGTGGACTTTACCCTCTGGGCCTCTCAGCATTGATTGAATGGATCACCAGAATCAAGTTTGGCAGGAGGGGACTTAGATACGTCTCAAGACTGCATTTGATGGTGGTCAGAGCAGCTGTGTGTGTGATGGTGGGAACTTGAGGTGGGGCTGTTCACACTGCACAGACCAGAAGAGAGAGAGAGAGAGAGAGAGAGAGAGAGAGAGAGAGAGAGAGAGAGAGAGAAGTTCCCACCTGTGGTGATCCATTTCTGCCATCCAGGCCCCATGTCCAAAAGATTCCATAGCCCACAAATTAGGGACAGAGCATTTTAAACATGGGCCTGTAGGGAATGTTCCAGATTCAAACCATAACAAGTTACTGGCTTTCCCAAGCCATGTAGACAGGCTTCTTCCAGAGAATTCCAGATTATCTCCAGGGAGGACATGTCATTGGAAGCACCCTGAAGGGTGAGTTGAATTCCTATGCACCGAAGTAGAGACAGACAAGGATGAAAAACAGCAGAATGTGTCTAGCTAAGGAGAGAGAGTCTCCAGGGCCATCTCCCCAGCCAGTCATACTGAATGACTAATGTCTCATAACATGTCCCCAGGTCAAGACATCCCTGAGTGTTCCACAGTAAGCATAGGCTTACTTGTGGGCTCTCTCTTCTGTTCTACTGGTCACTGCTCCCATATGTACTTTAAGGCTATCCCATTTAGACTACTACAGTTTCCTGATGTGTTTCAAAATCAGGATGAGTGATGTCCCCATCTATTCTTTTTGCTCAAGATTACATCGGCTATGCAATGGCTTTTGAAAGTTCATGTGAATTTGGGAGTTATTGATTCCATTTTTTGTAAAGCTGCCATCAGGAATTTCATGGGTATTCCATTGTATCTGCCCCATAACGTATGGGTTAATTTCTACTGCTCATGACCCAGTGGTTCCGTTCTTCCCACCCTGTAGATAGCCAAGCAGCAAGAAGGTAGTATAAAAGGCATGGGCCATCCCTCAGATGTGCAATGTGAAGAAGAAAGAACTGACCTTCAGGGTTCAGTGGAAATACCTGAGCCTGGTATTTTTGACAGGGACTCTGGGATGGCTCCTGCCTCTTGGTATCATTGGCTTTTTATAGCCACTTCTGTGTCTTATTAGCACTTATGACTTATAACCAGGATATTTAGGAATGTATGTAATTATGTTACTTAAAGGAGAAAAGCATCTGACCTGGGCCTGGGGGTGACTGTGTGTTTCTCAGGCTTGACCAGGACCTTGGGTGGCTGTGTGTCTCCCAGGCTTGGCCAGGACCTGGGGGTGGCTGTGTGTCTCCCAGAGTTGACCAGGACCTAAGAGTGACTGTGTGTCTCCCAGGCTTAACCAGGACCTAAGGGTGAATGTATGTTCCCCAGGCTTGACCAGACCCGGGGGGTGGTTTGTGTCTCCCAGGGTTTTATTAACAGGTAATAAACACTTGGTAATTGTCTTATAGTTCTTGACATCAACGTCCCACACAGTTCTCAGAGGGCTCAAATCAAGGGGCAGATCTAGAGGCACATCTGTTCCTTGTCTTTGTTCCTTTCTGGTTCCACATGTGTTCCTTTTCTCGTGGCCCTTCCACCATCTCCAAAGCCAGCAGCACCCTGAGTAGACCTGCTTGTCGCCATGCCCCTTTCTCACTATAGCCAGGACAGTGCTACCACACCTTAGGGTGCTCAGGATCACACTGGGTTTCCATGAATAACTGACTCTTTCTCTTTCCCCACTCAAGGCCCTTGACTTTGACCTCATCTGCACCGCCTCTCTTGCTATGGAAGGTGGCACAGTCCCAGATTCTAAGGTAATGACATGGTAATATTTGAGGTGACATAACTCTACCCATTGCAGTGACTTCTACCAAGAAGCCAAGAAGAAACTGAGACCTTCAGACTAACAACCCACAAGGAAACAAATGCTACCAGCAACTACAGCTCTGTCCCCTCAAAAGAGGCTGCAGCCCTGGATCCCAACCTTATGGAAATTAATGTGGCTGGAGTTTTGACCAGAGTATCTGAGAGAACAAATCTGTGCTGTGTCATTTCTAGCAGCTAAGACTGTGGGGATATCACCATGCAGGCCTAGGTAAGTGACGACGTGCAAAGGTCTTTTCTCTCCAGATTCTGCAAACCCAGATGCCCTGGCCTCCCTTTAGCTCATGCATGTTCATGCACAGGCGCGGATACACACACACACACACACACACACACACACACACACACACACACACTCACACACACCACCTGTACTGAATGCATTTTCATTTCTTTATGCAGCCCACTTGATGTTTGTGCTCATGTACTGAGGAAATAGATGAATGTCGCCCAAATGAGAAGAAACCACACCTCTGCAGCCTGGGCTATAAGAAGTCAACCACCCTCACAGACAGCTGGCAGAGATGTTGAGACAGGCCAGGAGTGGAGAGGCTCTATCATGGAAAACGGTGGCTTCAGATGCACCCCCACTGAAAGTACCGACCTGGGAAGCTGGAGGTGGGCCAGCTTAAAGGAGCATCTGGGTGATTGTCTAAGAGGGAACAGGTGATGTGTTCTGGCTCGGGGTGAGCTGGAACCTGATGGAAGCTCAGGCATATTCTCAGTTATTCATCACGACTTGGCCATTTGAGGCCACTCACTACAGGGGCTGCTGCTGACCATCTTCCAGGCTTGGTTGCTGGAAGTAATTTGACTTTTAAATTACTTACCAGAGATAGATTATAGAGTGACTTTGTGGATTGCTTGTATTGTGGGTCAGATCTCTATCTCTATGTCAGACCTGGCGTCATTAGTATATGCCTTCAATCTCCCAGAACTTTTGAAAGAGCCTTCTCATCCAGCTCATCCAGCTTCCAGACTTGTGTTTTTAATCATCAACTCCTTATGTAGGTGTATAATTTCTATAAAGCTGGTGGTCATCTCTTGCCTCCTCCCTTGTCCCAAATAGTTATGCTCACACTGGCCTCAAAGGCACCAGCCTGTACTAGGTTTATTTAAATATCTCCATTTTCCTGGCTCAAGTGTGACCTTTTCTGTTTCTGCTGTGTCTAGCCCAAGGCCAGGTAATGGGAACAGAACAGACATCAAATAGCCATGGCCAGTGACAAGCTATGTA